>JAUPMG010285839.1:0-17958 GCA_031762675.1 Pachysandra terminalis | reverse complement strand
ATATATAGATATGGTGGGCTAATTTATGAATTGAAGAAAATGGGCACTTTTAATTCAATGGTAAAGTAACACCATGGTAAGGCATAAGTCATTGATTCAAATCCAATTGTCCTACTAACAACACGTAGAGAAGAGACATCTGAAAACAATTGCAGCTGGTGCCTCATGAAGCATCAGGTCTGGGATCTTGTTTCACTTGGGGCAACTGGAGGCTTACCCGGTCATTAACTTCAGGTCCCCTGGGATTAGTCATGGTGTGCACAAGCTGGCCTGGACACCCTGATTCCACCCCAAAAAAAAAAAACAAGGATATTCCTCTCACACCCAAAAATTTCTCACAAGTAGGCTACTCATAGTGAAGTCCCACCTACCACATCTGCATTTGCATTGTGTTGAAGACAAATAATAGTTCATAATCATTTAGACCTTACAGCAGTGAAACATAAATTTATATCCAGACGAGGTATTTCTTTGGTATGTACCTCGACACCACTTAAATCAGAAAATATTTGTTTTATGGATGTAGGTCCCACCAGTTATACATGCATGTTATTAAAATGCCCTATAATGAATGATGTGCGGGTACATAACTGTAAATCCTATGAATTTTTGCTATGGTAAATATAATTAGTGAAGGATAATTTTGTCCTAAAAATAATTAAGTTCTTAATCTTTTAAATATAAGTTTGAAGACAGAGTCAAAATAGTAAAAATTATAATGCTCTACTAACGTTGTTTATCGGCTAAAAGTGTAATATCAAATAATATAGAGGGTGTTTTTCCATTTATCTTGAATGTTAGTGGTGTAAGTGGTATTAATCCTAATATTTAATACATAAATGTAATATCAAACAACATAAAAGATGTTTTTGCATTTATCTAGAATGTTAGGGGTATAAGTGATATTAACCCTAATATCTAATACATAAGAAATTTGTCAGGGGTATAATAGGGAATGGATTATAAAAAATCAGGTAACAGGGGTAAAATGGGAAAAAATAGGAAATTTAGAAACACTTCTAAAAACATAAGTGAAACTTTTATATAAGGGTAAAGATTTTAAATATAACTTTTAAGACGGAGACAAAATAGTAAAAATTAACATGCTCGACTAACATTGTTTATCCGATGTTACTAACAGAGGATGTAAGTGTAATATCAAATAATGTAAAGGGTGTTTTTGCATTTATCTAGAATGTTAGGGATGTATTAATCCTAATATCTAATACATAAGTGTAGTAGCAAACAACATAAAAGATGTTTCTGTAATTATCTCGAATGTTAGGGGTATAAGTGATACTAACCCTAATATCTAATACATAAGAAATTTGTCAGGGGTATAATCGGGAATGGATTATAGAAAAGTATGTAACAAGGGTAAAATGGGGGGAAAAATAGGAAATTTAGAAACACCTCTAGAAACGGAAGTGTCACTTTTATATAAGGATTACATCAGTGAAACATAAATTTATATCCAGACGAGGAATTTATTTTGTATGTACCTCGACACCACTTAAATCATAAAATCTTTGTTTTATGGATGTAGGTCCCACCAGTTATACATGCATGTTATTAACATGCACTATAATGAATGATGTGCTGGTACATAACTGTAAATCCTATGAATTTTTGCTATGGTAAATATAAGTAGTGAAGAGTAATTTTTTCCTAAAAATAATTGAGTTTTTAATATTTTAAATATAACATTTAAAATAGAGTCAAAATAGTAAAAATTAACATGCTTTACTAACGTTGTTTATCGGATGTTACTGACAGAGGATGTAAGTGTAATATCAAATAATGTAGATGGTGTTTTTGCATTTATCTCGAATGTTAGGGGTGTAAGTGGTATTAATCCTAATATCTAATACATAAGTGTAATCTCAAACAACATAAAAGATGTTTCTGCATTTATCTAGAATGTTAGGGGTATAAGTGATATTAACCCTAATATCTAATACGTAAGAAATTTGTTAGGGGTATAATCGGGAATGGATTCTAGAAAAGAAGGTAACAGGGGTAAAATGGGGAAAAACGGGAAATTTAGAAACACTTCTAGAAACATAACTGTTAATTTTATATAAGGGTATAGATTTTAAATATAACTTTTAAGACGGAGTCAAAATAATAAAATTGAACATGCTCTACTAACATTGATTATCGGATGTTACTGGCAGAGGATGTAAGTGTAATACCAAATAATATAAAGGGTGTTTTTGCATTTATCTCTAATGTTGGGGGTGTATTATTCCTAATATCTAATACATAAGTGTAATAGCAAACAACATAAAAGATGTTTCTGCATTTATCTAGAATGTTAGGGGTATAAGTGATATTAACCCTAATATGTAATACATATGAAATTTGTCAGGGGTATAATCGGGAATGGATTATAGAAAAGCAAGTAACAGGGATAAAATGAGAAAAAAAACAGGAAATTTAGAAACACTTCTAGAAACATAAGTGTTACTTTTATATAAGGATTACATCAGTTAAACATAAATTTATATCCAAATGAAGTATTTATTTGGTATGTACCTCGACACCACTTAAATCAAAAAGTATTTGTTTTAGGGATGTAGGTCCCACCAGTTATACATGCATGTTATTAATATGCCCTATAATGAATGATGTGCTGGTACATAACTATAAATCCTATGAATTTTTGCTATGGTAAATATAATTAGTGAAGGGTAATTTTGTCCTAAAAATAATTGATTTTATAATCTGTAAACTATAACTTTTAAGACAAAGTCAATATAGTAAGAATTAACATGCTCTACTAACGTTGTTTATCGGATGTTACTAACAGAGGATGTAAGTGTAATATCAAATAATATACAGGGTGTTTTTGCATTTATCTAGAATGTTTGGGGTGTAAGTGGTATTAATCCTAATATCTAATACATAAGTGTAATATTAAACAACATAAAAGATGTTTCTACATTTATCTAGAATGCTAGGGGTATAACTGATATTAACCCTAATATCTAATACGTAAGAAATTTGTCAAGGGTATAATCGGGAATGGATTATAGAAAAGCAGGTAACAGGAGTAAAATGGAGAAAAAAAGAAACGGGAAATTTAGAAACACTTCTAGACACATAAGTGTTACTTTTAATAAGGGTATAGATTTTAAATATAACTTTTAAGACGGAGTCAAAATAGTAAAAATTAACATGCTCTACTAACATTGTTTGTCGGATGTCACTGATAGAGGATGTAAGTGTAATACAAAATAATATAAAGGGTGTTTTTGCATTTATCTAGAATGGTAGGGGCGTATTAATCCTAATATCTAATAGCAAACAACATAAAAGTTGTTTCTGCATTTATCTAGAATGTTAGGGGTATAAGTGATATTTACCCTAATATCTAATACATAAGAAATTTGTCAGGGGTATAATCAAGAATGGATTATAGAATAGCAGGTAATAGGGGCAAATGGGAAAAAATGCAAAATTTAGAAACACTTCTAGAAACAGAAGTGTTACTTTTATATAAGGATTACATCGGTGAAACATAAATTTATATCCAGACGAGGTATTTATTTGGTATGTACCTCGACACCACTTAAATAATAAAATATTTGTTTTATGGATGAAGTTCCCACCAGTTATACATGATGCATGTTATTAAGATGCATTATAATGAATGATGTGCTGGTACATAACTGTAAATCCTATGAATTTTTGCTATGGTAAATAAAATTAGTGAAGGGTAATTTTTTCCTAAAAATAATTGAGTTTTTAATCTTTTAAATATAACTTTTAAGATAGAGTCAAAATAGTAAACATTAACATGCTCTACTAACGTCGTTTATCGGATGTCACTGACAAAGGATGTAAGTGTAATATCAAATAATGTAGATGGTGTTTTTGCATTTATCTCGAATGTTAGGGGTGTAAGTGGTATTAATCCTAATATCTAATACATAAGTGTAATCTCAAACAACATAAAAGATGTTTATGCATTTATCTTGAATATTAGGGGTATAAGTGATATTAACCCTAATATCTAATACATAAGAAATTTGTCAGGGGTATAATCGGGAATGGATTCTAGAAAAGCAGCTAACATGAGTAAAATGGAAAAAAAAAAAAGGGGGGGCGGGGGGGAATTTAGAAACACTTCTAGAAACAGAAGTGTTACTTTTATATAAGGGTATAGATTTTAAATATAAATTTTAAGACGAAGTCAAAATAGTAAAAATTAACATGCCCTATTAACATTGTTTATCGGATGTTACTGACACAAGATGTAAGTGTAATATCAAATAATATAAAAGGGTGCTTCTGCACTTATCTAGAATGTTAGGGGTTTATTAATCCTAATATCTAACACATAAGTGTAATAGCAAACAACATAAAAGATGTTTCTACATTTATCTAGAATGTTAGGGGTATAAGTGATATTAACCTTAATATCTAATACATAAAAAATTTGTCAGAGCTACAATCGGGAATGGATTATAGAAAAGCATGTAACGAGGGAAAAATGGGAAATTTAGAAACACTTCTAGAAACAGAAGTGTTACTTTTATATAAGGGTATTGGTTCTGGTGATGCTAAAGCTTGAAGCTTGGAGACCATGTGTATATTAACGCCACCGTGGACAACCCACTTTCTCTACCGAGCTTGGCTTGTACGTGTCGTCTTCCTTAAGTTGTCTTGAACAAATCCATTTCTCTATGGAGTAGGGTTTGTACATATGAGGTAAGATGCGAAACGACATGAAGGGCTTCAACCTTGATGGGATGGGTTGCATTGGCAGCACCAGATTTGTATCCTTCGACATTGCGAAAGTGTTCTTTCGAAGCAAACCCAAACGCACGCCTTTTTGGCTGGTCGATGCTTCTCCATAGTTGTATCTTTCGTATGAGAGGGGTTGTGCTGGTCGAGTATGAGCCAAGCGAATCAGATGGAGATGGCCAACGTCGGATCACTTTGAGAGTTCGGACTCTCAAAATACGATTCCAGCAATGCTTCTGGCACCCACCAACAATGATCAGTCAATGACGATATCCGAGAGGATTTTGCAGTAATCGTTGAAAGATACGTAATTTATTACATATCGTGTTAGAGGATGGAATCCACTTTCAAGACTGGAGACATCAATAAGACCTTTTAAATATTTTATTCAAAGTCCAACAACATTGTTCGGATGGTGTTGTCGAATCTGAGCAGTGAAGACAACGGTTGTGATCGACCCGGTGAGTGTCGATACTTGCTCGACCTCAAAGAGTGAATCGTCGGCGATCTGAATCTTGCCTTCTGATCCAGCATCCCCTTCCAAGTCCGAAAGTAGAAGGGCCCCGTATTGATTTGGAGCAATTTTGTACCACCAATGCAGCAGAGGTACCAAGAGATCCTTTTTTTATAATGTGACTGGGCCATTTCAGGTTGCCTACGTACCCAAACAGGGATCAAGTCAAACGAAGTTTAATTTTATTTTATTGATTTTTTTATCAATGCACAGTTCATACTCTTGTAGGCCAGAAGTAACACAATGAAGATTTATGGATGATTTAAAATCTTATCCAGGATTGTATAGAAGTTTAAGCTCTCATCCGGGAGCATCGCAGATATTTTAAGCTCTTATCCTGGAGCGTCATGGATAGTTTAAGCTCTTATCCTAGAGCATTGTCGACAATTTAAGCTCTTATCGTGGAGCGTCGTTGACAGTTTAAGCTCTTATCCTGGAGTGTTGTAGACATTTTAAGCTCTTATCATAGAGCGTTGTTGATTCATTGACTTTGATGAGGCTGCCCCCTATGCAAGGGTTGAAAAGTCTAGTGGTTGCAACATCGGTACAAATCAGACAGATAGAGTTGCATCCGTTTTTGAGTTTGGGACTGGTATAGGAGCAAAAGATCCGAATGTGATGAATGTAACATTAGTGGCAGCCACATCTTCACCAGTATCTATCTCGATCATTCCTTCTTTTACCAAGCGAAGGATTGCTTCTTTCTGGACAAAGCATTTCTCAGTGGGATAGCTGATGATCCAGTGATATCGATAGTAGCTCGGGTCATCTACCCGTCCTGCCTCTTCCGGCCGTTTTGGAGTTGGGAATTCGATCAACTTGAGCTTAAGGAGTTTATGCAGTATGTGCGGAACATCAGAGTCAGGAAACTCATATTGCAAGCTGCTTCATTGTTGGTGTCACTCTCTCTTGGGATTGAACATGACGATATTTTGCATTATTACCCGAGATCTTTGCTGGAGCAGTTCTTGATGACAAAATAGTAGTCGTCATAACCTCTTCTCCTTTAGAAGGCTTCCAATCCTCCTTTGAGTCTTTCTTTTCACGTGAATTGCTTGGTATATGGCTCTCATGTCTTGCAATTTGGATCTCCAAGTCATGAGTTCTTGTTGCAAGTTCTTTGAAAGTACAAGGCATATTACCTCGAAGGATGTACAATAATCCCTAGTGCATCCCTTGAACACGCATGTCTATGGAGTATGATTCACTGATGGGCTCGTCCCTTCTTTGCTTCATACCAATGAGTTCCGGGAGACTCACAGTGCGACGAGTACTATAGAATTGAGTGAGAAATTCTCGTTCATGCTAATCCCAACTGTCAATAGAATCGGCTTTGAGATCAGTTGTAATAATCCAGACAAAGTAATAGGGTTAATGTGTAAATAATAGAAAATTACGGGTTAATTTACAATTTTAGTACCAACCGTCTTGTTTGACTTTAGACCGATTGTGATTGGTGCATTGTACAAATAGGAAACAAAGGTACAACACACACAGTCATAACTTCTAAAGTTAAAACATGTGGCTAGGATCTTGTAGGAGCTTTCAATCTCCAATCAATGGCTGAGATTTAAAAACTAAGAATTAGTAAGTACAAACTTAGTTAATAAAGCTAGGATTCTAAAACATGAATAGAAATAAATCAATTTAAAAATAAACCACTATTGGTTGGAAAACTAATCTAAGGGTTGAGATTCATACTAACTAATCTAAGGGTTGAGATTAGAGTTCTATAGTTTCTAATTCTAGGGTTCCTAAGTATCTATACAAACACAAGGCCTTGGGAGGTTGATTCATTACTTGGAGAAGAAGAAGAAGAGAAAGAGGTGTAATTCTCTACACCAACCTTCAAATCAAGGTAAGTATTCGAGTATAACCTTAATTAGGGTTTAACTAAATACAAGGTTACTTTCTTTGAGTATGAAGTATATTCATGGTTTTCTAAACTAATTTTCTGAGTTTTAAAGCTTGGACATGGTAAGTTTGATTTGAGTTATGGTTTGAGAAGTTTATTTATTGGGTTTTTCTAGTGACCCTAAACCTGAATTAAGGATAAAGATGCAATTAAAAGAAAGTTTGGGAGAGTACTAGATTTCTTTAAACTAGTATTGGACTAAATAGTAATTATGTGGGTTTTATTGGAGATTAATAGAAACTATAGGAGAGCAAGGAGTAATTAAATAAACTTAGAATTGCTGGAAATTGGAATTCACGTGTAAGTGAGGAAAGGAAACAAAGCTTATTGATTTAATATATACTCTTCTAGAAGGCTTCTAATTAATAGGATTTGATTTGTATATTGAGATTCTAATTAGGATTAGTATATATTAAGATTGGAGAGAAAATAGGAAAATTACTAAATAGATTAGAAGAGCACGTTTGGAAAATAGAAAGGACGAAGGAAATAGTGGAATGGCTATATAAGAGAAAAGACTAGGAGGGAACGTCCATAGCGAAAAGAGAGGAGAGATTAGGGTTTGGTTTTGAAGAGAGAAAAGAAAAGAGAAGAGAAGAGAGAGAGAGAGAGAGAGAGAGAGAGAGAGAGAGAGAGAGAGAGAGGTGTGCTGGGTCGACTGGAAGAGCAAGAACACACACTAGGATCAAACGCATATAATCGGTAAGATTCATCTTCTGTATAATTCTTATGCAATTCTGGTAGTTGTTCATGCTTGATTTCTTATTTATTGTTGATATCATGAAGTATGAATGTCAGCAAGATTGATTTTATGCCTTTATATGTGGATTTGACATGTTGCTATGAACTTGGAAGAATGTTGGATGTTTTCCAGATTTGATCATGATAAGTATTTAATCATTGTTTAAAGGTATGTTTATTGAGTTATTGAACGTTTATGCATGTTTTCAGAGTTATATGCAATGATTCATGAAGTTTAGAATATATTTGATAGCTTAAAATTGAATTCCGAGACCAAAAGAAAAACCCAGCAAACCCAGATCTAGCGCAGCTCGGAAAATGTCGGTCCACCGACGTCTCTGCTGACAAAGAGACATTTCCAGACCAATTTTGCTATTCGGAAAGCTTCGGTCCATCGATGCCTCTGCCGACAACACAGAGATTCACAGAGATTTCTCAGTCCACCGACCACCCAACCGACAGAGACTTAGATTTAGTTCATTTTAGGTGTTCAGCACGCTTCAGTCCACCGATGCCTCTGCCAAAGGCCTAATACAGACCCAGACCTAATTTCTAGAATCGTTTGACTTGAGTAACTGATCAATTGACTTGTAGAATGAATGTGGACAATAAATAATATGTGTTGAATAAGATGATTATAGTTTATTTTGCATGTATGCCATGGAAAGGAATCCTATAATGGCTTCCTAAGGATTGTTCGGTTGAATGGGAACCCTGGCAGCTTCCGAATGGTGTTATCACCAGAGATCCGACTAATTGTTGGGAAGGATACTTGTGATGTTGTTCCAAGGATTACTCGTGTGTATGGGAACACGGGTAGTTTCCAAAGAACCTTATCACTGGCACTCCTACTGGTTCATTTGATGGTTCGGACTATAACGGGTTAAAGAGATGGAATTGTTGATAGGGATGACTAATCCTTGGGTACAAATTCCAAGAATAGTCAGGGATGACCAATCCTTAGGTGTGACTTCCCAGAAATGGTTAGGGATAACCGTTCTAGGGTGTTTAATTCCCTGAAAGGTTAGGTGACTGTCCTTGGGTGTTTAATTCCCAGAAAAGTAAGAAATAGCTTCGGAAATTGAGCCCGGTAGGTGCGAATCCTACAAAACCATGATGGACACGTGGGATGAATGATGTCGAGACATATTGACCGTAAGGTCTTGGACCGAGGTGTTAGTGGAGATTGTTGGACCGGCTGACCACCGGATAGTGGAGTGCTTCTTGTGCATATGTGGCAGATTGGTATTGATTGGTACTGTAGAATTCTTACGCATTACAAACTGGATTGATATGATATAAATTGCATGACTCGTTTACTGCTATATGACTCTTTGATAGTGTTGTATTTCTGTTTGGACTAACGTTGTTCCATGAGGATGGTTATCGGAATTGTATCTTATAGGGGCATTCCAAGCTCACTGCAACGTTTCATGTTGCAGGTTAGAGCGGACTACAGGTTGGACGTGGATGAGAAGTTGCTTGGATTTTCTTATTTACTGTTTTTTTTAGTTTAGATTCGATGTAATAGGATAGTTAAGTAGTTATTTGGATTTGTAGGCTCTTATGAAGCCAACTTTGATTTACTTTATCTTCTGCACTCTGATTTAATTTAATGAAAGCATTATTTGGCTTTTTATAGTTGTTATTAGCCGCGTTCCATGGTTGAGAACCCGAAGGTCTCACCTAGTGGTGCATGCCACCCACCTAGGGACTCGGGTATCAGGATCTGGGGTGTGACGGTTTTGTACGGAATTCCAAGTTATATAAGGTTACTAAATCATGTTTTGATTAAAGTTCAAGAGGAAGCACAAACAGACAGATTTGTGCAAACCGCGAGGTTCGACGACCTACTCGGCCTGCTGAACAGCCCACCGAAACACCTCCAGGAGGTCTCAGCGACCTACTCGGTCCGCCGAAACTCCACCGACCCCCCCACAGACTATTTTTTAGGTCCGTGCAAATGTCACCGAACCCATCTTGGTCCACCGAACAGTCCTCCGAGCGTGACAGAGGGAATTTTAGGTCCTTGAAAATGTAATCGAGACCCAATTAGGTCCACCGAAGGTCCATCGTGCGTGACCATATGACCAAAGATTTGGAACCCATAAACCAAAAAGGGGGGATCGGCAACCTTCTCGGATAGCCGAAAAAGCTACCGAGCCCACTCGGTGACCTCTCGGCCCGCTAATAATTTTAATTAAAATTTCATATACTTGTTTATTTTGATCTAATTAGACTGATTATTGTGTTAGTTTTGCTAAATTATGTTTATTTCATATAGTTACTTTTTTATGAACCTATTTACTATGCTTGATGAACATGTGATATTTTGACATCCTTATTGCTTGCATATTCATTGCTATTATGTTAATTAGTCATGTTACACATTGTACACCTATTTTGCTTGCTTAGTTAATAAGCACATTTTCACTTGCACATCATTAGCTTCATGACCATGGATTTGGTCTAAATTCCTTCGCCCTTTTTGTGAGTCCATACTTCTGAATTTCATGATGAGTAAAGAGTGTATTATGATCTGGAAATCATAATAAGTGAGGAGACTCGTATTTTCTGTGTTGAGGGACTAGCTATCTCACTATGCCTACTTTTGTCCTATGGACTATTAAGGAGTGAATTGATAAGTATGATTCCCAGAGGAGATTTCACATTGGTGATGCTTTGGATTTTTCCTTGATTAAAAATAAGTGGGGGAATTGTGCCCTCTAGGTCGAAGCCCTTTAAAAATATGATGTGCACATTGAATATCTTATCTTTGAGAGGGCCAGGTATGGGGGGATGGTTCGTTAAGAAATCTTGCTCAAGGAAGGATCAGTCTTGTGGGAACTTATGTTATTAATATACCTTACAGCTTGCATTGCATACTATATTTGTTTGCTAGATCACACTCGGTGATTATACATGGTAGGTGCACAACATTCATTATTAAAACTCAACCTCATGCATATTCAGCATATATCATATGATTCACTTCCATATTTAGCATATCTCACCCAATCACTTGCATATTCACCACATATTACATGATTCACTTGTTTATTGCTTATATGGATTACCATTGAAGAGTGGCATTGTCCCTACTTCAATCATAAATTTTGTTAGACTTGTTTACTTACTGGCTAAGTGGAGCTTACGCTTTCAAGCAACCTTATTTCAGGGATTATAGAGGAAGATGACTTGGACTATGGAGACCTAGCCGTGGAATAAAGTGTTGACGAATTACTGATTTTAATTAAGAAGCTAATTAGGGAATTTATTAGGGATATTACTAGATTTTGTTGGCTTGCATGCTAAAGTTTATTATTGGCTCTTGTTAAGCCGTATTATACTTAGGAGTTTGATTGAGGATGAAACTAGAGAATTTTTGTTTTATTTCCACTGCATGTTATGATTTGAATTGAATGTAATAGTTAAGTTTGACTTATTTTTCAGTATTATATAATATCTTGAATTACTTTCATGATTTGGCAATGTATTGACTACCACTCTCATGTGGAATGGGGTGAGAGTAATATTTCAGACTTCTTAGGGACTTCTTTGAGATCTCTTAGGTTTGGGATGTGACATCAGTGTATCAGTCGAACGCAGAACTTTTAAGAGAGCGGACGAACTGCTTCACCATTAAGTCACCATATGTACCAGCGTTGTTGAAAGCCTCAATGAAGTAAGCAACATGTTGTTTAGGGTTTTCCTTTCCATCAAACTGTTGAAATTTTGGGGATTGATAACCTATCGGCATGCGCATTTCTTCAATGCACTGAGTGTATGGTTTGGAAAATACCAAAGAGGATTGAAACGATCCACCATACTGGACTCGTATCATATCTCCGATCATGTGTTGCAATTGTTGAACAGAAAGAGAAGCGACCGATGTTTGCATCGTGTCATGTATCACATTCGCTCGCTCATGATGCTATTGTTTATGTTGTTGCTTCATATGATCAGGGGTCGCTTGGGGAGTGAACCCTGGAGAGTTTGCAGGACAATGACTAGACTCGACTGAATGGTTCTGCAATTCGAGTCGGCTCATGAGGGATGCACTTTGAATCTCTTTCTCCACGAGCAATTGCGTTAGCTTTGCGATGGAATCAGCCATCTGTAGAAGGTGATCATCTATTACATCGGCTTCAACCACCATTACTGGCATAACGGTGCTTGCAGTAGAATGGGTAAAATCCTGCTCGGGTAATGGATAGGTAATAGAATAAGATTCGACCCTTGACCTGGTGCTGGATTCCGCGTCCAAAGAGGACTATTCGCTTCCTTCCTTCACATTTTGGGAAGAAGAAGGGAGAGTGGGCATCCTCTTTGATGAAACGCCTTTCTTAGTGTTTTGCATGAAGGGATGCTCCAATGGTGGTACCAGTTGGGACTCCCCAGACATAGTCCTGGACCGTGTTGCCAATGTGTTCCAGACAATGGTACCAAAGGACTTGCTGGATGGAGGATCCACGGTTTGCCTAAATACCATTTTTTTGCTGTTGAGATTATCGCCGACTCGAAAGATGAGAGGAAGAGAGTGTCCCGCTGGGCATGCCAAAAATTTGTAGAAACAAAATTTCGTGTATTTTATTCAACACAAAATCTGATGACAAATTACAAGATAGTAACTTCTTGATAAAGAGAAATGGATTTGACTCTCTTGATGGTGCTCGATCATGTGAGCATCCTATGATTAACGAGTGCTTTGATGAAGATGAGGGCCAGATGGTGAGATTCTCGAACTTCGAGATGGGTGAAGGTGTCTTTTACTTCAAGCTTTGCGCGTAATTTGTTGTGAACATTTTCTCGTTAAGAAGAGCCTTTGGGATGGCGTCTTTCTTCTTGGTAGAGATGATTATGAGAGATAAACTCTTTGCAAAGAGTTCTTCTTCAAGGTTTTAAGGCTTCAACAGACCTTCTCATTGGCTTATGGGTTTTCAAGGATGTAGGTCTTAAAGGTGTCAGAGCTTTAGTATCTCTTCTCCTTGGCTTTTTTCCTTTGGCAACAACACTTCTTCTCTTTGGCTTTTGTCCTTGTTTCTGAGAGAGAGGACCCCTATTTATAGATGTAGAGAGGAAAGAGTCCTGCAATTCTCAACTACTTATAGATTGTAGATATAAAAGATGGTAAGGGCAGATAGCCCAATAACAGACCATCATGTGTCAGGACTATGAACGATACGTAGCAAGATCCCCACTGAAACCCAAGGGTATAACCCTCGGAAACTTCCTAAGGAAGAACCCCGGTCGGTTGGAGGAACCGGTTCAAGGAATATACGACAAATACATAGAATATGCAATGAAGCTAATATCAACATGTACTCCACAGGGGGATGCCAAACTCCTTTACAGCAGGATGCCGATGCAGATATACTTCTCAAGTCATACTCGAGGGTGCCCACCTGCGATGGGACAACCCCTCGGGTTCTTGAGAGCTTTAGAGGTGCACCTCACGTTCACAAAGAGATGCGTCTCGGTGAACACGTCGATATGAATTTACACTAAAGGAAGAGACAGCCCTAGACGATGTAAGACGTCGACACGTCAATATGAATCTACACCAAAGTGGAGAGACAGCCCCGGACGATGTAAGACATCAACACATCGATATGAATTTACACCTGAAAGGAGAGAAAGCCCTGTAAGATATAAGATGTCGATACTACCTCCGTCTAGAGTGATGCTCGATGACGTTGTAGGCGATACTATCCTCCGTCTAGAGCGATGCTCTTTGACGTCGTAGGCAATATACTATCCTCCGTCTAGAGCGATGATCAATGAAGTCGTAGAAAATATTATCCTCCGTCTAGAGCGATGCTAAATGACGTCGCAGGCTTCTCGATGGCATCATAGGCGATACTTCCTCCGTTTAGAGCGATGCTCAATGACGTCTTAGGCAATACTACCTCCGTCTAGTGCGAAGCTCTAAGACATAGAAGGAGATACTACCTCCGTCTATAGCTAAGCTCTAAGACGTAAAAGGTGATACTACATCCGTCTAAAGAAAAGCTCTAAGACATAGAAGGAGATACTACCTCCGTCTAGAGCAAAGCTCTAAGACGTAGAAGATGACACTACCTCTGTCTAGAGCAAAGCTCAAAGACGTAGAAGGTGATACTACCTCCATCTAGAGCAATGCTCAATGACGTAGAAGATGATACATAGCCTCCGTCTAGAGGGAACCTCGACGATGTAGAAGGTCACATAGTCTCAAAAGTGCTAAGGTTCAAGGACCTCGAAAGTACTAAGATTAGTAGCCTCGATGTCGCCAAAACTAGACAGTGTTAACAACGCCAAGGCTAAACAACCTTCATTACCACTTATATTTACTGATCGCCAACGCCCATATCGAGGGGTCGTGCAGCTCACCAACACTTGGCTGAATTGGGGTTATAGGCCATGTCACAGTTTCTCAATGGCAAACCTGTAATTATCCAAACAACTTGTGATTGGTCCTCCTAAGAGACTGGGGTACATGATGTGTACTACCCCAGGTGAACGTCTTAACCACTGTCAAAAACAATGGTTAGGAATTCTAACTACAGTTAACTCTCTTCCAAAAGCTATAAATACTAGCTCACTTCCCTCATTCAAATATGATGAAAAATGAGAGAACTTACAACTACGTCTGACTTGATCCCTATTTGGGTACGTAGGCAGCCTGCAAAAGGTTCAGTCATAACCCCGATTAGACCCCTAAGGGTTGGAGAATCTCTAACTCCTTGACCCATTATATCCTTAGCCTGGTTTGACCAGTGTTAGATGGTTTACCAATCTTACTCTTTAGTTCTTCTGGAGACGGGATATGGTCACTCGTTGATTTAGGTTCCCGTCGATTAGTAATATTATACTTCGGTGACTATTCACAAAACAACCCACGAAACATTGGCGACTCCGCTGGGGAATAAGTCTCCTATATACTGATCACCATTAGAAGAACATCAATACCGAAGAGCAAGACAAGGGTCGTAGAACAAGCCAGAGCATTGTCTCTTCACGTTGTCGAAGAGAGACGTGAAGAGCATTTACCAGTCGATCTGCATGAGCTAGAAAATATTCCAGGTGCTTTGAAAAAATCTTCTACGTGCGTTATAGGCTATGAGTGACGAGAACCGATGCTACTACTCACAAGAATTGAGAGTAAGGGAACTGTGACTCAAATAAGTTGGTTATGCGAGATTCCAATTCTTGACGAGTAGTGGGGGAAACCTTCAACTCTCGGTAGCATGTGAAGTTCCTAGAGCTTCATCCATGGCGTCGAAGTGTGCTATCAACCAATCTAGCTTCATCCCGGCTACTAAGGGATCCTCTAGCTCCTTCTGCATATCATGGAGATCCTCCATGACAAGAGAAGAGAGATGTGTCTCCTGAAGACGTTCAACCAACGAACATACAGCTAAGTAGAAGAAGGCTTGAAGGCAAGGGTGGTGAAAGTCATCTCAGTACCAGGATCGCCAAAATGATCAATAACCCTCCGGAGAATAGAGCCATATCCGGAGGGGATGTAAATCTTCTTTACGAACATAAGGCGAGTGCCCGCTTCAATAGGAGGTAGTAATGGATCAACATAAGCATCTACACTCGTAGGATCCAAGAATCCATCATCAATGGAGTCATGAGAATGACCACTACCACTAGAGGCGTCAACAGCAGGAACATCCTCCTCATCAAGGATCGAGAAACCCGGGGGTACATCCACAATCAGATTAGGCACTCTCACATGTCTATTAGGAGTCGACACTAAACGAGCACGAGGACTACTCCCCTTCCTTTATCGTTTGAACGATGTTTTCCTCGGAGGTACTAGGGAAGCAATAGGAGTCTCCTCCCTTGCAAAGGGAGTATCAGTAGTAGCGTTCCCACCACCAAGAGTAGGAGGACATTGATGCTTGGGGGACTCACCTATAAGAGTTAAAACAATCACTCCAAATAAGCAAAAGATATGCTTAGAACGAAACATACACTAGCAAGAAAAATCAAAGTCTCACCCCTCTCAGTCGAGCATGATGTAAGGGAAGTACCAGGAGAGACTGTTGCTACTAACGCTATCCTACTTGAGCCATGGCTGTAATGTTATGCGTCAACATCAAGGCTAATAAGGCCCAAGTCAAAACAGTGCAAGAATAAGGAAAGTATGTGTGCATACATTAGCTATTGATGATTGCAGCAAGGTCTTGAGGAGGACTAGCTATTGATGATTGCAACAAAGTCTCGAAGAGGACTGGCAATCGATGATTGCAGCAAGGTTCAAAGGAGGACTAGCTATTGATGATTACAGCAAGATCCCGAGGAGGACTAGCTATCGATGATTGCAGCAAGGTTTCGAGGAGGACTAGCTATTGATGATTGCAGCAAGGTCCTGAGGAGGACTAGCTATTGATGATTGCAACAAGGTCCCGAGGAGGACGAGCTATTGATGATTGCAGCAAGGTCCTGAGGACGACTAGATATTCATGATTGCAGCAAGGTCCCGAGGAGGACTAGCTATCGATGATTGTAGCAAGGTCCCGAGGAGGACTGGTTATTGATGATTGCAGTAAGGTCCCGAGGAGGACTAGCTATTAATGATTGTAGCAAGGTCTTGAGAGGACTAGCTATCAATGATTGCAGCAAGGACCCAAGGAGGACTAGCTATTGATGATTGCAGCAAGGTCCCGAGGAGGACTAGCTATTGGTGATTGCAGCAAGGTCCTGAGGAGGACTAGCTATTGATGATTGCAGCAAAGTCCCGAGGAGGATTGGTCCCGTGGGTAATCGGTCCCGAGGATGATTGGTCCCGTGGATAATTAGTCCCGAGGAGGATTGATCACGACGATGATCGAGCAGTGACCCCCCCTCCCCAAAAAAAGATGATAATTTTTTTATTTTTTACTAGTCCTATGGGACTGGTATAGACGTCAAATCCCAAGTCAGGGGGGCGTTAAAATAATATCCCAACACTGTGGGAGTTGGTACAGGTGCCGGAAGCCGATTCCAAAGCAAACGATGTAGCGCTGACTCAGCAAAAAAAAAAGATACGAAATTTTTTATTTTTTACCAGTCCTGTGGGACTGGTACAGATATCAAATCCCAAGAGTAGGGAGGCGTCAAAAGCATATCCCAATACGTGGGAGGTTGTGCGAGGGTAGGCAACTCATGACGCGCGCCAAGCCCAAAAAAAAAAAAATCAAAGGCATGACGTCACACCAATACTGATGCAGTCAAGGCATGACGCCAAGCCCAAAAAAAAAATTCAAGGGCATGACATCATTGATGACGTCATGCCAATGCTGCTGTAGGCAAGGCATGACACCAAGCCCAAAAAAAAATAAACAAACTAGTATCAGTCCTATCAAGCTGATACTACTGGCATCAGTCCTATCAAACTTATACTGCTGCTGGTATCAGTCCTATCAAGCTAATACTGCTAGTATCAGTCCTATCAAGCTGATACTGCTGGTATCAGTCACACCAATGTTGTTGCAGGAAAGGAATGATGCCAAGCCCAAAAACAAATCAAGGGCATGACTTCATTGATGACATCATGCCAATGCTGTTGTAGGCAAGGCACGACGCCAAGCCCAAAAAAAATTGCAAAGGCGTGACCAATGTTGTTACAGGTGAGGCATGAAGCCAAGCCCAAAAATAAGAAAAACATTACAAAGGCGTGACGTCACACCAATACTGCTACAGGCAAGGCATGACGTCAAGCCAAAAAAAAATAAAAAACTAGTATCAGCCCTATCAAGCTAATACTGCTTGTATTAGTGACACCAATGCTACTATAGGCAAGGCATGACGCCAACCCAAAAAAAAATCAGGGGCACGACGTCATTGATGATGTCAGCCAATGCTGTTGCAGGCAAGGCATGACGCCAAGCCCAAAAAGAAAAACTAGTATCAGTCCTATTAAGCTGATACTGCTGGTATTAGTCCTATCAAGCTGATATTGCCAGTATCGGTCCTATCAAGTTGATACTACCAGTATCAGTCACACCAATGCTACTGCAAGTAAGGCATGATGCCAAGCCCAAAAAAAAAAATTTGGAGTATG
>JAUPMG010285804.1:0-17962 GCA_031762675.1 Pachysandra terminalis | reverse complement strand
GTTTCTTGATATATTCAGTTCTTTAGTTAGTTGAATTTGAGAATATTTGATTTATTCTAGTATTAATGGAAATTTTGGTGTAAGGCCCACCTGAGTGCCACTTATTTCAGTACGTTAGAATTATTTATTTAATTGTTTCTATTACTTTGAGTTGAATAAATTTTTATTTATTCATTGTAATTTGATTTCGATATGGATCCGCGATTCAGAAATGAATCCCGAAGGTTGCGCCTCAAAATCTGTGCCCTTTCCACATGGAGAGTCGTGTCAGGTTTTGGGGCGTGACAGAACGTGCTACCGAGTCGTGCCGAGAAGTTTAAATAAGACAATGAAACCTAATTCCATTCTTCTCAAAGAAAAAACTCTTGAACTCCTTCTTAAGCATCTTCAAACATCTCTAGATCTTCTTCCAAATCCATTGAAAGTGTCCCCATCCATGCCCCAATTCGGTAAGAATCTCATTCTCTCACTTTTGAATTCATTCTTTCCATAGACCAATGGCTAGAACAAACGTAGCACAAGGCCCTTCCAAGAAGGCCAAGGTTACAAGACCATCGTCTTCCCGGAGATCTCAAGCTCCATTACCCCAATCACCTGAAATATCTGACACCGAGGGAGAGGATTCACCTCCACCCAGCACTATGCCAAACTCTATAACCCAGATTCTAACTAGAGTAGAGCCTGAGCCCAAAGAGTATGCGGGACAAAAATTACTCACTGAGAAAAGAGTAATCCAAGCTGCAGTCGCAGACTACAGAATAGAGGAAACACTGAGAGCTGTAGGATGGGAACCCATCCTAGATTAAGGTGGTCTAGCACATTCATCCATGGTCGTGGACATGTACTCCAAGATCACTTCTACTGACTTCGACACTATGATCATCACCTTCAATATGTACGGCATCAACAAATTCTTCAACCTGTCCTTGATTTCAAGAATAATGAGGGTGCCAATGAATAATGTCTATTCCACCATTTTCGACCCCAACGAAGAAGAAAATTCGAAATCACTAAAATTATCTGCGGCAAGAGAGTGAGGTGGAAGGACGATAACTCATTGAGTGCCTCCCAGCTCTTACCCACAGCGCATCCTGCACAAGTTGTTTGTCAAGAACGTATACCCTCATTTAGGGAACATTACAGAGCTTACTCCGTACATGGCCTCAGTTCTGTACCAGATAGCTCTAGGCACGTGACTCTGCCTTCCATCCTTGATCATTTCACATGTCATTAAATATGTGAGGAGAGGGAGGAGAAGGGCATTACCCTTTGCATACCTGATGTGTACAGTGGGTGAACATTGGGGTATGCCTATACCTATCCCACAGGCTGGTGAGACCAATCCACCAATTGGAGTGACAAATCTCCATAGGATGAACCTTCGGGCTAGTGCGAACATACCAAGGGTACCAGTAGAGATCGGAGAGGAGCCACAGGGCACTCCATTAGAGTTTCATCTTGGAGAGTCTTCATCGTTTGCACCGCCCCCAGTCACGGTAGAGGCCAGGCTAGCTGCATTAGAGCAGGTGACATCTAAACTCCGACAGACTTTGGAGAAAGCGCTTCACTTTTTCCAAGACATACTTAGTGGTTGCAAAGCAAGTGATACAGTCTCCACTTCATCATCAATTCCTAGATCTCGTAGGGGACGATCTCTTTAGATGTTTTATATGTCTCAATTAGTATTTGCATTTCCTTTTTCTCGTTTTTGCTTCAGTTTTTGGGTTGTAGCCATCTACGAATGGCCAGTCAATCAGTTTGTTGGAAAAGAAGAACAATATAACCTATGTAATTTTTCTTTTCCATGTAATGAAATTTTAAATTTCAATTCCACATTTGAGTTCCTTATATTCAAATTAACACGTATAAGAATTGAATCATGTTTCACTAACAATGTCGAGGACAAAATGTCCTAAAGGGTGGAGAATGAAGTGACCCGGACCCAACTGGAATAATTATAAATTAAATTATTAATTAATTTAGTAATTATATGCTGGGAATTTAATGAAAGACACTAGGTAGTATTGGACTATATAGCAATTAAGAAAAACTATGGGACAATTATCTAATTAATTAAGAACTAGTATATGGGCTGGATTTTTAATCTATATGGGCTAAACACAAAAGCAAACGAATTTGGCCCAAAAATTCAGTTAAAAGCCCAATAGGATTTAAACAGGTAATTACAAATAAAATAAGGTTAATTAAGGAATAAATCATTAAAAACTAAAAACACAATTGATTCCCTATTGTTTGAATTCTAAGTTATATATTTGAATTCAAATAAACAAAAAGTGATAGAGTCCAAATACATTAAGGAACTTAGAAGATAGTAAGAAAGAGAAACCATTCTTCCTAAGTTTGGACGTTCAAACAGAGAAAGAAGAAAAGTGTAGGTTTTAGAGTTGCAGAGAATAATGAGAAGGCCATTAGGGAATAAAGAAAAAGAAGAGGTAATAGAGAAAAATAGAAAAAAATATTGTAGGAAGAAAAAGGCTAGGGAAAACGAGAAGAAGAGAGAGGAGAAAAGGGAAAGGGAAGAGAGAAATAGAGAGGAGAAAAGAGAAAGGGAAGAGAGAAAGAGAGGAGAAAAGAGCAAAAGAAGAAAAGAAAAGAATCTGGAGCTATGGGAAGAATCCTAGGAAATACAAGAAAAAGGAAGAAAGTGAAGATGAAGAAGAAGTAGGGTATGATGGCCATGAATAAAATGAAGACGAAGACGAGTGGCTAGAGGATGGAGGTAAAGGAAAGAGAACACTAATAAAGCAAAAACTGAAGATAATGGAGAAACTAGATGAGGAAAGGGACGATTACTACTAGGATGAAAGGTGGGGATTCCTATGTTTCTATGGTAAGCTATGTTTATGAATGATTGCAATGCTATAGGTATAAATGGATGCATGATCTTGAATGTCAAAGCATATTAGATTAGTGATCTAATGAAACTAGCATGAATGGATTCTATATTATATTTTGGATGATTTATATGTTAGAACCAAGTTCCTGTGCGTATTGATATTCTATTGTGTTTTAGATCTAATGCGAGTTATTCATGGCTTACTAGTTCTGATATATAGAATTAATAAGTTATTATGTGATTGATGTTTGGATCACATGAGTATGCCTTAGAGATTTATTTATGATTGTTAAAACCTTAGAAAATAAATATTTTTAGTATAGACACGAAACCCTAGGTGAAAACCTAGAAATTGGCTAAATTTCTACGTTCGGTAGGAGTGTTGGCAGCTACCAAACACCTGCCGAAAACCCCAAAAACAACATGTTCTCGGGACTCTCTGCCGAGGTTTGGTAGTAGTGCTACCGAAGAGTTCGGTTGGAGTCTCGGTAGCTACTGAGGTGCTGCCGAGGTCCAAATGACGTCAAAATTTGGGGAAGTGTTTCCTAGTGAGTTGTACACGTGCCTGTACAGTTGGTTTGTATGCAAAAGATCTAGAATTTGTCGAATTATGAAAAGCGTACGAGAAAGTTTAAATTCAGGATTATTGGACTGATCCGGATGGAATAAGAGATGATATTAATTTAAAGGTTTCGGATATGATCGTATGACCTCAAGATAGGATTGTTATGATTAGAAATGGTCACATAGGATTTGATGGCTGAATGTTGCCTTTAGCATCTCTGTTGGTTCATGTTTGACTAGGGTTGACTTATGTTTGCCTTGTGATGATCTTGATGAAATCTTGTATGTTGAATGAGAATACAGTGAGAATTCATGTTGTGAATATTGTTTATGATTGATACTTTTGACTTGTATTGTGATCTGGATGGATGAACTTCTATCATGGGTGGACGTTCCCAAAACGGAAAGGTTTATTATGGGTGTATTCCACCGTGGGTGAAAGTCCCTAAAGGATGGTCTGGTAGCATAAGGTGATTTCTAGCCGTGGGTGCAAGCCCCTTAAATGTGATGGTAGCATATAATGTATCCAGTCGGGGGTGCAATCCCCTAAAAAGTAATGGTCGCAAAAGGTATGTTCTTCCGTGGGTGCAAGTCCATAAAAGAACAGATTAAAGATAAGGTGTATCCTATCGCGGGTGCAAGACCGTAAAAGAATGGGTCGTATGGTCGTGAATTGGATTGAGCATATGATTGGGTTGGGCTTGGTCATACCTACATTGCATTGCACTTCATCCCATCTCATAATTGCATCATATACCTGTATTGCATTGCACGTGATGATTGATTGATTGAAATGCATTATCATTGGTAACTTGTGTGGATCTATTGTGATTGGTTAATGATTGGTCTTAGCAAGGTTGAACCTTGAGAATTATGTGATTGATAATGGGAGTACTTCCACCGTGGGTGAAAGTCCCTAAAGGTATGATGGTTGTAACATGGTGGAACCATGTGGTGATTGTTTGTAAACATAGTGAGATTATGTGTACTATGTACATGATATTATGTGTATGTTGGCTGTAGCATTGTGGGACCATGTGAGTGCATGTATGTATGTTGTTTGGAAAATGGTAGATCCATGTGGAATCTGGCTGAAAATGATAGCATCATGTAGGTTGTATTAACATAGTGGGACTATGGGAATTGTGAATGTCACGCCCCAGCTCTCGGTGTCCGAATCCTGAGGTGCGTGGCACGGATCACGATGTGCTACCTTCAGGTTCCCAACCATGGAACGCGGCTCAACAACCAATAACAAACCAAACATAGATAATAAACGTCTATCATGCTTGATATTAAACCAATCAGAGTGCGTAAGAAACATAGTTATTCAATTCAATGGCTTCAAATGAGCCTACAACCCAAACAAATAAACTAA
Source organism: Pachysandra terminalis (assembly GCA_031762675.1). Classification (NCBI taxonomy): domain Eukaryota; kingdom Viridiplantae; phylum Streptophyta; class Magnoliopsida; order Buxales; family Buxaceae; genus Pachysandra; species Pachysandra terminalis. The sequence goes on along the minus strand of JAUPMG010285804.1, from coordinate 13,163 downwards.
CTAGCCTATAACAACAAATCTGAAGCACTAATCAAAAACAGAAAATAATCATAAACTTAAACCGCATCAACTCCATGTTATATCATCCAGTCATCTTAACCTACAACAATAATAGGGTTCATGAGCTTGGAATGCTTAGTAAGATGTAAATTAAGTAATCATCCTCATGGGATTACATCAGTCCAAACAACATACATTAACATGGCATAAACAACAATTATATTGCATATAGGAAAAAAAAATAACAGCAACCATGTTATGCAATCTTTCTACATCACATAAGCATTCCATCATGCCAATCAATTCACACGAAAGCACTCCACTATCCGGTGATCGACCGGTCCACAATCTCCACCAACACCCCGGTCCACGACCTTTCGGTCAATATGTCTCCACATTAATTATTCCCACGGGTACACCGTGGTTTTGTAGGATTCGCAACCTACCAGACTCAATCCCCGAAGTTATTTGTAACCTTTTTGGGAATTTATACCCAAGGACGGGCCTCCCTGACCATTTCCGGGAATTATTACCCAAGGATTGGTCACCCTTAACCATTTCAGGGAATAAACACCCAAGGATTGGCCACCCCTAACCATTTCAGGGAATATACACCCAAGGATTGGTCACCCCTAACGATTTCAGCCAAAGTATCTCAAACAATTGAAATTCCGGTGATAGAATCCATCGGAAGCAATTCGAGCGCCCATACACTTGAATAATCCGCCGGAAATCATCAGAAGACTCCTTCACAACAATCCATAGTATCTCCAATGATAACACCCTTCGGAAGCTATCTGGGCGCCCATACACCCGAACAATACTTAGGAAGCCATCACAGGATTCCTTTCCAACATACATGCAATATAATCAACATTTGAATCATGACATTAATTTCAAATTATATCATCCATATTCATCCACAATAATCTCATATTCTTATTTAAAACAGTAAATAGGATTTCTCCATAAACTTTGAGGTCAATTGGTCTTCGGTAGATCACTCGGTCGTTTTCTCGGTATATACCGAGGCTCGGTAGATCATCCCGAGAGTTTGATGACTCTCGGTAGATGTCTCAGTACGTACCGAGTGACTACCTTTCATTTTTCTGGGTTTTTCAGCTTTGACGAACAGTTGATAATTTGGTCATATCTTCCTAAATACTTATCGGAATCACTTCAAACTTGTTTTGCTATGTTCCTAACGAACAGGGGATGCATAATAAATACAAAATAAATTATTGAAAAATATTGAAATGGGTCCTAAGATCGAGAGTTCAGGACTGGTGATGTTTTGGGTTTGTGAAACTCACCTTTTGTGTTCTTCGCCAATTTCAATTAATGTTATTAATCATAAGTAATCATAATGAAAATAATATACTTAATGAAACATATCAAAAACATATATTATCATTACTATCAAATCAAATCACTAATTGATATACGCATGCTCACATACATTCAGAAATTATTCTAACATCCTATCAGATTCAGATCATATAATAAATAATACAAATTAGCTTCAAACTTTATACAATAAGAACCGATATTATGATCAATCCGAATCAGATACTAATGATCTGAATGTAATTCGTGTCTCATTACACACTAAAGACTTTTGAAATTCCACAAGAAGTATACAAAAATTACAACTTACCAATTATGCTCTTTGATCTTAGTGTGTACTTCTTTCTACTTCTTCTTCCTCTTCAATCTCAAAACCCAGTTACAGCCATCCCTCTTTCTCTCTCTAATTCCTTTTGGTTGTACACATTCTCCCCCCTCCTACCTGCCTTTATGATTTATCAAATCAGAATCCTAGCTAATCTTCTAGATCTTTAAGCAATTAGAAACTTTCTATTCTAATGAAAACTATTCATAATCACCTATGTTAATCCAAATCTAAGTAGTAACTCTTCCTAATTATCTATTAACTTAACCCTTCTAGAAGAACCTATCATTAAATGTATTACTAAAAGACCCTTAACTTTTAATTAGGTCCACACGTTTTTTCACTTTTAATTCCAGCCCAATTAATTAAGCTCAATAATTAAGCCCATTATACTAACTAGATTAATTAAGTTATTAAGCCTACTACTTAAGCCTACTTTCTTAATTAAGCAAGCCCATTAACCTAATTAATGTTCCATTCGTCCATTATAAAGTCCAACCCAAATTAAGTTTAAGAAATTACAATATACTCCCCCAACTATTTCATTAATTATGTTTTGATCCCCAATTACACAATTGAATTACATTTAAATCCTTATTTCTGGTTTAGGGTCATTACATTCTTCCCTCCTTAAAGATATTTTGTCCTCGAAATTTAACAAAGTTAGATTTCTAGAATTTTAGTTCTATAGTCTATTATGCTTTATTCATTTTATATATGTAACACATGCTTACACACAAAAACAGCTTATATCATTCATAAATTCAGCAAGCAAGTCATGTCATACACACCACCAAATCATTTGATTCTTAGGTTTACATGTTTATATGTTCCGTCCTAGGACTCATCAATCTTAAGAGTCTCTAGATTAATCAGCACAAATAATCACACAATCATGTTATGCACAAAACACACAATTCAATTATGTGAGTCCTAGTGTTCTCTTAATCCTAGGCAATCTAACCTAGTGCTCTGGTATTTCTGTCACGCCCCGGATCCCGGTGCCCAAATCCCGAGGTGGGTGGCACAGACCACGAGGTGCTACCTTCGGGTTCCCAACCATGGAACGCGGCTCAACAACCAATAACAAAACAAACATAGATAATAAAGGTCTGTCATGCATTATATTAAATCAATCAGAGTGCGAAAGAAACATAGTTATTCAGTTCAATGGCTTTAGATGAGCCTAAAACCCAAACAAATAAGCTAACTAGTCTATTACATCAAATCTGAACAACTAATTAAAAACATAACATAAACGTAAACTTAAACCACATCAACTCCATGTAATATCATGCAATCATCTTAGCCTGCAACAATAACGGGTTGCATGAGCTTGGAATGCTTGGTAAGAAGTAAATTCAGTCATCATCCTTATGGGATTACATTAGTCCAAACAGCATACATTATCAAGGCATAAACAACAATCATATTGGATATAGACAAAAACAATTACAGTAAACATGTTATGCAATCTTTCTACATAACATAAGCATTCCATTGTGCCAATTCATTCACAAGAAAGCATTCCACTTTCCGGTGATCAACCGGTCCACAATCTCCATCAACACCCCGGTCCACGACCTTTCGGTCAATATGTCTCCACATTAATTATTCCCACGTGTACACTGTGGTTTTGTAGGATTCACAATCTACTGGGCTCAATTCCCGAAGCTATTTGTAAACATTTTGGAAATTTATTCCCAAGGAAGGTGCTCCCTGACCATTTCCGGGAATTAATACCCGAGGATTGGCCACCCCTAACCATTTCAGGGAAGATAAATCCAATGATTGGTCACCCCTAACCATTCCAGGGAATCTACACCCAAGGATTGGTCACACCTAACCATTTCAGCCAAAGTATCTCAAACAATAGGAATTCCGGTGATAGAATCCATCGGAACCTATCTGGGCGCCCATACACTCGAATAATCTACAAGAAACCGTCACAAGACTCCTTCACAACAATCCGTAGGATCTCCAGTGGTAACACCCTTCGGAAGCTATCAGGGCGCCCATACATCCGAACAATCCTTAAGAGGCCAACACAGGATTGCTTTCGAACATACATGCAATACAATGAACATTTGAATCATGGTATTAATTTCAAATTATATCATTCATATTCATCCACAATAATCTCATATTCTTATTTAAAACACTAAATGGGATTTCCCCATAAAATTTGAGGTCAATTGGTCTTCGGTAGTTGTCTCGGTCGATGTCTCGGTAGATGTCTTGGTATGTACCAAGGCTCGGTAGATCATCTCGAGAGATTGATGACTCTCCGTAGATGTCTCAGTATGTACTGAGTGACCTTCCTGTCATTTTTCTGGGTTTTTCAACTTTGACGAACAATTGGTAATTTGGTCATTTCTGCCTGAATACTAATCGGAATCGCTTCAAACTTATTTTGCTATGTTCCTAACGAATAGGGAATTCATACCAGCCCAATTAGTTAAGCGCAATAATTAAGCCCATTATACTAACTAGATTAATTAAGTTCATAAGCCCTTACTTAATTAAGCCTACTTTCTTAATTAATCAAGCCCATTAACCTAATTAATGTTACATTCGTCTATTATAAAGTCCAACCCAAATTAAGTTTAAGAAATTACACTATATTCCCCCAACTATTTCATTAATTATGTTTTGACCCCCAATTACACAATTGAATTACAATTAAATCCTTATTTCTGGTTTAGGGTCATTACAGTGAATCATTGACTGGTTATAATATGATCTTGCGTGGTTTCCATGTGAATTGTGATTTCATATGATGTTGTAATGTGCATACTAATATTTGATATATTGTAAGAGGAGATGTTTAACTTATATTTTACTGCGTTATTATATGATGGTTGAAATGCATGACTTAACTATGTTGTTATGCATGCATAAAAGTAGATATTGTAGTCTTTTTGGATATCTCTTCTAGGCTTCGGCTGATCCTTATCTCTGCAGGTGATCGGATTGTCTGACCTTGGCTAGCTATTGAAGAAGAGATTGTATTGAGAAACTTTTATCATTGAGACTATTGATTTACTTTGTTTGCTTTTATTTTATTTGGTTGCTTTTATTTTATTTGGTTTGAACCTATGTGGGCAAAAGTTGTAATTAAGTTTATGATCACTTTATTGTGGGTTGATGCTCAACATACTTTTAGTTGAGTTATAGTTTTAATTCTGAGAGACTTCCGCTGGAGTTTTTATTATTAAGACTCTGATTCGACCAGGTAAGGGTTGATTATGTGCTGATTATCCGTTTCCACATGGTGGATCAGAAGGTTATTCCCTTGGAATCCTCGATATCCTATATCTCGGATTTGGGGAATGACATAAATTCGGGTGATTACGCCATCCTGGGTTGTATGTGTTGGAATAGGGATTGTTCGGGCATTAAAAGTTTGACACAAAATGGGTTTGTGCGGATGTACCCATGGCAAAGGGATTTCCAACTTGACAGTCGACACTTGAATGATTCCCTGCACATATTTCACAAATAAAATGAGTTGCTTGGATGGCATTCACGTTAATATTATCAAATTTCTTACATAAAATGGCAACTTTAGAAGCTAAAGAATTAATAGCATCGATTTCATGAGCTCCCTAAATTTTTCTTTGTCCCATGCGATCCAATGGCTATTGGTTTTGTTGGATGCCATTTCCTCAAGCAGATTGTAGGCTTCTTCATATGGCTTTCCCATCAATGCTCCACCCGCTGCGGCATCAACGATTGTTTGCGTGTTTGAACTCAACCCGTTGTAAAAAGTCTAAACTTGCAACCAGTTGGGTAGACCATGGTGCAGGCATCTTATTAGCAAGTGTTTATATCTCTCTCATACTTCATATAAAGACTCCATGTCAAATTGAGAAAAGGTAGTGATATCATTCCTCATCTTAGCAGTTTTTGATAGTGGATAGAACTTTGCTAAGAACTTTTGAGCCAAACCATCCCACGTAGTGAATGTCATTGGTGGAGGTGAATTCAACCACCCCTTTGCTTTGTCTCGAAGAGAGAATGGAAAGAGTTGCAACCTAATAGCATCATCGGAGACTCCATTATGCTTGAAAGAATCCCAATTTTCTAGGAAATTTGCAATGTGAGCATTAGGATCATCATTCGGCATGCCATTGAATTGCACTGTCGATTGAATCATCTAGATGATGGACGGATTTATCTCAAAATTGTTGGCTTGAATGGTTGGCCTCCTAATGGTTGTAGTAGCCCCGGTGACTAATGGCATGGCATAATCTCTCAATGCTCTTGTATTCTCCTTTTCTTCAATTTTATTTGCTATCTTGACTTGTAAGTTATTCTAGGCTTTCTTCTTCTCCTTGTTTAACCGCCTATGATAGTGATCAATTTCAAGATTAAAAGGAAAAAGTTCAACGCTCCTCGAGCGTCGCATACACAATACCCAAAAAGAAAATAAATCCAAATTAAAACTGAGAATAGGTAGTATCAATATTAGTAAACAAATAAATTCCCCGGCAACGACGCCAAAAACTTGATATGCGATTTCGCAAGTGCACTAAATCGTAGCAAGTAATAAAGTGATGAAATAGAGTGTCGAACCCACAGGGAATTTTTAGCTACAAAATACCAAAATTACTATCCTAAATTCTATTTGGACAATCGAAAAGTAAGATGGGTGCTTAAAATTAATAACTAAGAAAATAAAATAACTAGTTAAAACAATAGATTAAAATACTAAGGCATTTGATTTCAACATAGCCCATCCGAATTAAACTCTAACTATTCATGCTACTGAAAATTACAATCCAATTTGAAAGCAAAACTCCCTAATCTATCCAAAGGTCTCTCTTGAGCACCAATGAACTTAGCTTCACACTATAACTCACGATATCTCTATGTTAATTTAAAAGCATGCAAGAACATTAAGTTCTATGGATTTTCATGCTAAGCTACATAAACCATGCCAATACCTCATCTCGGTCTCAATACAATTAAAAAAATAATTAAATGGTGATCAAACATTCAATTGGATTAAGAACAATGATAAAATACTCAAATATGAATTATAAATTCAATAGCAATAATAAAAGGATTTAAAACTTCATGGCTAGACTACATCAAAGCCGTAGCAAATAAAATTAGCTCATCATAGAGCTAAGAACAACCATAGCCTTCTTCAAGAACAAGAATTTAATAAAACTAAACTAGAAAATTAAGAAAAGAAAAGAAAAGATTGACTTAGATGAACTGAGAGTTTCTTCAACTCTAATCATGTCCTCTACTCTCCCATTCACATTCAGAATTCTTCACATTTATAGGATTCCTCCTCTGTCCAAGATCAATCCAGAAAAATTTCGCCCTTCTCTCTTGCCAAAACGAAAACAACAACTTCCAATTGCAGCCAATTCTCTGCACTTCCAATTCAATTTTCAACTTTCGTTCTTGATTTATTCTTGGCTTCCAAGTTGGATTATTGCTTTCTCTCAACCAATGCTGATCTTGGCTTCTTTCTAAATTAGTTTCTCCTTGTTCCAAATTGGTTGCTACCAATTTGGTTCTTATTCTTCAAACGTGTGACATTAATGGATTTCTCCACTATTCTTTCCAAAAAAAAAACGCCTGAACAGAACAGCCTTCCAAGAATGAGATGACTCGCCATTGGCGAATTGGGCTGAACCGGTTCAGTTAGCGGGTTGGGTTCAGCTGGCCTTGGTTGAGTCTTGGTCGGGTCGAATCAGATCGGCTTTAGTGACTTGCGGGTTGGATCAGCTTAGTGATCTCAATCGGGTCGAATTCCATTTCCGATTTTTGATCTGACCCGCCTAATCTGAACTGATTGATCTAATCTGACCCGTTTGATCTGAACCGATTTGGGTTTGATTTCCTTTGACCAGGATTGGTGTCCAAAAGTATCTCTGCATCAATAAATTAGGCATAATTAAGATAATTATAATATAATGCAGAGGTAAAAGAATTTGGCAGATTCTTGGTAAAATGGAGAATTAAATAAGAGAAAAATACCAGAGAAGTCATTGAATTATGGTTATGAAATGTGGTATTTTCATGACTTATCACTTGCTCTTTACGATTGGATAATGCATGTTCATTCAATATCGACTATTCTTGAGCATACATGTAATTGATTGATACTTGCATGCAACTGGAGGACATTCATGCATGGTGGGTCCCAATAGAGATTCTGACCTTGGACTAACATTGGCACCTTTAAGAAGGACAAATGGATGATGTGAGGATGCTTGGACTCCTAGTTGAAATCCAAATGAGTGATAAATTCTCTAGAGTCCTAAGGGGACAATATATGTGTAAATCTAAAATGATTTATTGGTGAGGGATTAGCTACCCCAAGAGCCAGAGGATTCCTATATATGGTATTATATATAGAGAGGGTAACTTAATTGGTAGTTGTGATTTTGGTGATGTGTCACGGAAGGAACTTCCGTAATGAGACCCCTGGAACCATCCCTGCGGGAGGATGTGTGCCCTGATAAAAATAGAGGTGGGGCATGACTTCCCATGGGTTGTGAATCCCTAAAACCATGTTGTACACACGGATTCCGATGTGGCCTTAGTCTGAATGGGTGCATGTATTCTTGAGAGATGCATGATGGCATAGACGGGATCAGCGTGAACATCCGACTTCACAATATCAACGGCATGCAAATGCATTCACGTGCTTTTAACGGCCATCATGATTAGTCTGTAGATTATCTATTTCATGTCAGTGCATTAAATGAATTAACCTTGCATTGAACCATGGCATCCCATGCATACGCATAGACTATTCTGAATATCACACTCCACTTGCACATTATATTTACTGAGCGCGTAGCTCAAGCCTTCCTAGCTCCAAACATTTTAGGTGAGTACGATAGGAGAGACAAGGACAACGATGCGAGGTGCTGGGGAGGGCCTGTGAAGACCTGTACAGATATTGAGGATTCTTTTCGTTGACTTATTTATGTCTTGTATTTATGAGAGGTTTTTGTGAGAGGTTGACGCTAGTGTTATATATATTTTGTTGAGATGTGTTTTCAATGAACCCCTTTTATTTTGTTGGGGAGTTCATTGTTTCTACGTCACCTTTTTAGGCATGAGGTTATGTACTGTAGCTTTGCATGATGAGTTCACGTATACTTAATCATGATTGTAGTTGATATCTTCCGTTATTAATCCAATGTTTAGTTTGAATTTATTACATTACTGTTTCGTGGTTGCCACCCCCTTTAGTTGCTTGTTTCGATTGGGGCTGAGAGTCACACCTCGAATCCAAGGACTATGCCCATGTGTTCATGAAGCATACCCTGGGATTCGGGTCGTGACAAAGTGGTATCAGAGCCTAGTTCTTTAGTTTAGTATTAGTATAGTGGTGGTTAGAATTTAGATGTAGAGTGTTATGCATGGAGTAGTGAAAGAGACAAGAATGCTCGTGAGATTGTTGATGATGTGTGCGCCTTGATGTGATTATCTTTTGCGTATTGTGTTGAGGATAAATAGTGGATTGGTATTCATTTAGTTGTTGCCTTATCTTTGCAATGCGATTTTAGTATAGCGGGGAGAAGGAGAACAGGAGCGGGGGGTGCCGATCCGCCAAAGAACCGGGATTGATGTGGCCCTCAGTTAGCCAGAGTATACCAAGCCCTAGAGGGTATAGCTAATATGATGAGACATAACCAGTACCTGAACGTCGTTCCGCCGGTTGAGAACTCGACTAGTAACTTCTGGAGAGATTCAAGAGATTGGGACCTGCGGTGTTCAAGGGCACCACAGAACCTTTAGAAGTTGAAGAATGGCTAGATCAATTAGAGCATATTTTTGAGGCCTTAGAGTGCGAGGAAGCTGATAGGGTGAGACTGACCGTCTTCATGCTAGAGGGAGAGGCCAGGAGGTGGTGGAAGGCATCGTCCACCATGCTGGAAAAAGAGGAAGAAATATATTGGGGGATGTTCAAGATGATATTCTTGGAGAAGTATCTTCAAAGGAATGTGAGGAAGGAGAAGGAGGTAAAGTTTATGAGGTTCGAGTAGGGGACTATGTCGGTTGCTGAGTACGAGACGAAGTTCACCGAGTTGTCGCCATTTGCCCCTTACGCGGTGGACATTGAGGAAAAGAAGGCTTATCTCTTCAAGAATGGGTTGCGGGGCAACATCAAGGCCCAACTGGCAGTTAGATACTTCACCTGGTACTACGATGTGGTTAATACCGCGCGTAAGGTAGAGAAGAGCAACGCCGACTACATGAATACTCTAGAGCAGAAGCAAGAGAGGAAGGAGAAGCAACAAGCTGGGCGAACACCTCAAGAAGGAAGTCAGAGGGAACACAAGAAACAACAAAACAGGAAGAACAGAACACCAGAGAAATGGCATCAAACATCATATTCTAGCCCCTCCAACCCTACGATATGTTTCAACAAAAAGGGTCAGCCGAAGCTTCGTAGAGAAATCCAATGAAGTTACGATGATTATCTTCATTCATACATAACAACACAGTTAACTCATGCAAGTTCATTCAACAAGTAATATCACAGTCAAACATATTAGCATGCTCATCATCTTACTAAATCTCACATATTTAATAAATATATAACATTTAACATTATAATCTCATTTCACTCTGAGAACCAAACAAGAGGTCAAATCATATCATATTAATTGCTCACATGGTCCCACCATGATAAATCATACGGCACACATGATCTCATCATGCATTCAAACCCAAACCTCATAGTCCCACAATGAAACCAAACATATCCTACATGATCCCATCACGTATAATATCACAACAACAACATAGTCTCACTATGCTTAACCAAAACATCTATCTACATGGTCCCACCATGTATTACAAGCAAACACATAGTTGTCACGACCAAAACCTAAAGGTAATTTACGTGGGAATCCCTTGGATTCAAACCACGACTCTCACCCCATATCCCTATGCGAGTGGAAAGTAATAAGAGCCAAAACAATTAAATTAATAAAGCTTAAAAGAATTACTTTTACTAAAATTAATCAAAAGATAACTAAGTCTATTACATCCAAAACAATCGAATCAAACACAACGGAAAGTAAATAAGAAACAGCCTATTCTCATGTTTTAAAACAAATCCCTATTAACTAACTTATTACACAAAAACCAAGTAAATCATCCTTAATACGTGTTCTACTAAAATAAGCAAATAAATCCTAAGTATATCTATTATCTTCATCTTTGTCTTGATCTCCACCTAGATCTCCACGATTCTGCAGTCTACTATCTAAAGATCATGGAAAGTTTGCCAAAAGGCGTCAGCTGCACTTAGTTCAGTAAATAAATCAATTAAACAGTATTAGAATAGGGTAAAAGCCACTCTCCAATGATAATCCATAGTCTAAAACAAAATACATAAAATGATGTGATAAACATGACATACAAAGTAATGCAATGCAATATGAATGCAAGTTCAGTTATTAGTGAATGCAATGCATGCTCATGCAACAATGATAGGGTTGATCACCAAGTGTGATTCATGCAAATACATATGTTGTGCAATCATGCATTCTGTTTAGAATTTGAATTATGTAACCCCCACACTAGACTAATCAATTATTGAGCAAGACGTCTTCTCGAACCGTCACCCACATACACGGCCACTCTCAGTAAAATATTCCATATGCGCATCATGGTTTTAAGGGACTTCAACCAAGGGGGCACAATTCCCCCACTTATTTTCGGTCAAGGCAATGCAAAAATCCAAGGTGTCACATAATTAGGACAAACCTCAGTGAGTCTTACATATAGTGAATGCCAACAAAATTTCACTTGACATCAGTTACGTATAATAATACGCTATCTAGATGATAAGAACAATGAGGTAATATTGGGATTGCCAAATCCCTCAACTAAAATAATCAATCCATCCAGGACTTCCTCACCATAACTAATCTCAGTTAAATCAGTACCTTTAACTGATGTAAAGGTCTGATGGTATGGTGAAGAACATAACCAGAATATGTTCATTAATGCAATCAGGCTATGTTGTGCATGTGTAGTGATGGTGCACACTAGCTAAGCATACAATTGGTGTACAATAGTGAAATATCTCTAAGTGATCATTATAAATTTATAAAACATGGTTTATGCCTCAAAGTATTTAATTCAAGTCAATTTTGCATAGTATATGATGAAAATAAATGGAATTATCAATCATTCATAACAATCATCCAATCACATCATAATCCATCCAAAAATCAACACATAACTAATTAAGGTCAACCAAAGTCCAAATAACTAGGTAACATGTACAACCCAGCAAACCTGGGCTGTCCGGCAGGCTGGCCGGCACGCTTGTTGGTCTGCTGGCAGCCTAGGCAGAGGTTGGAAACAAGCAACATGCAAAGTTTAATCCTACCTGTAGGCAAACAGGCACAGCGGTTGGCCTCCGGTAGGCTAGGCAGGGACCAAAGATCACAGGTGCAGAAAAATATAGCCACCGGCAGGCTAACCGGCACGCCGATTGGCCACCGATGGGCTAAGCAGGAACTAAATTCATAAATAACATCAATATGTCCACCGGTATGCCATCTGGTCTACCGGTGGGCTAGGCAGGGCTCAAACATTATAAAGGGTGTTCGGCAGGCTAATCGGCACATCGCTTGGTCTACTGGATCCCTCCTGGGTGAACCGGCAGGCTAACCGGCACACCGGCAGTCTGCCGGTTTGCCTAGAAAACCGTAATCGACTTATAATTTGTTTTTTCAAATTTAATTAAGCAAAACCTTCAACTAACACTGCTATTAAAATCATGATCCGAACCAAACAAACTCAAAATATGAATCAAAATGCCAACTTACCTCTGAAAGGATGATCCTGCTTGAAAAGTATGAGTTTAACAAAATCAACTTGTTCTTGAGTTTGAATTAAAGTGCTATGTCATATTCGCTGAATATAGCATCTCACCTAAATCCAAATCCAAAGTAAGGAATAATTGAATTACTTACCTCGGCTGATCTTCTTCGGATCTTCTTCCTTTTCTTCTTAGTTCAAATCTCAACTGTTCTTCTCCTCCAAGCTCCTAGTTCCAGCTATGTTCCACACACTCTCTTTCTCTCTTAGAATGAAGATTCACACGCCCCCTCTAGTGCATATATAGTTTTCTAGTTGATTTATGAGTTGTACTCAGTATAGGATTATGTCTTAATTAGTAGCCTTTAGATTAGATTAGTTGAATTACAGCACTTGGATTAAAGTGTTCTAGATCTAGTATGAGTTATCCATTGGTGTTTATCCTACTTTAATCCTAGTTATATTTTAAGTCTTTATCTTTAATCTCAACTATTAGATTAATCTTAGATGTTCTTATGAAATCCTAACCATTGATTTTTGTTATCCTAATCTTATTACCTTATCTAGTCTTGTCCTATTTAGCTTAGGATTGATTAAGGTTTATCTATCCTTAGATTAGATTAATGTGTTTTAATTATTATCTAATCTAGCTTCCTTATTAGTTTAGGAT
>JAUPMG010285793.1:0-17963 GCA_031762675.1 Pachysandra terminalis | reverse complement strand
TTGTCTTATCAGGCATGGCGGCAATAAGAATGGAAACGTTGTTTTTTAGATATTTCTGCATGTTACACATGTCATATGATCCTTGATCTTCTAGAATCTAAAGAAACCTATCACAGAGGCAGTTCACATATTCGAGTAGTTCACTCAATTCCCTTCTAGAAATAACTTATGCATGTTGAATAAGCGTAAGGTTTTGGATATGCATTGCTGCATGGGGATATTCCAAACTCCTCTATGGACACATGTCCGATTGACACTAGTCTTGTCCTAATCCGAGAGGCTATTTTTGGATACTTTGTCCTATAAATAGAAGAGCATGCCTTCAAATCAACACTACTAAAACATTACTGAAAAACTTGTCAAAATAGTGAAAAGGACCAATCACATTTACGTACAACTCTTAGACACGTGAAATATACAAGGGGTGATAATTTATCATATCCTTCAAAATACACATAAAAGAGATTTCGGGGCCCTCGAATTCTGAGGTTTCTTGCTATGTGGTATGCATTTTTGTTGACATATTCGATACTTTGATACCCTTTCTCTTTGCTCCTCTCTTTGTCTTATTCACAGGTTATATTTGAGAAGAAACGCTCTGGATAGAACGGTCGCGCGACGGTTCAGGCTACCTTGAGACAGACTCACCAAAATTTTTATCTCTTTTGATGCAATTGTATGGTGAATTCTAATCTTATCAATCAAAGTATTCGAATTCTTATCTGTTACAAATTCTGCATCACCATTTCGGCAAATTCACTGGGAAGTTTGTAGTCATTTCTTTCAAACTATTCTTGTGTCTTAGTTGTTATTCCATTGTTCTTTTTCAATGGATCCACCCACTGCAAATACTATTTCAACCATGGAAGAAATTCCAGAATAGCACCCTACTGAAGAACCTATGCCACCTATCGATCCTCTGATAACAGCCAGACCAATCATTGCAGAAATTCAAGTTCTGCAAGCTCAGCTCGCTGCCATTTTAGGTAATCTTAACACCAATATCTTACCAGATGCTATTCCTAATGCATCTCCTACAACAGATTCCCTTTCATCTACACCAGCAACTTCCCATGCTTCTAAAACTGGTTTTGCAACTATTGCTGATGTAGAGGCTCTCCTCCACAAATCTCAATCAAAAGAAACTGATTGGATCAAAAGTGACTTCTGCCCTCCTTACCCAGAGAAACTTCTTAACAAACCATATCCGAAGGATTACGAGGCTCCTACCTTCCCCTAGTTTTTCTGACATATGTGAAACGTTAGAGAGCACGTGAGTCGTTTCATCGAAGCCCTAGTAGCTTATGCCATCAATAGAGAATGAAAGTGCATGTAGTAATTACCTAGAGGGGGTGAATAGGTTTTAAGCCAATATGTGGAATTTTTGGGCCCAATTTAAATCCTAATAGATTACAATATGTGTTTTACAATTATGAGGAAATTGAAAACAGTCCAAAATTTCCCTTTACCAGATAAGGCTTTTTGCCAGATTGGGCTTCTACTTATAGTATTGTGATCACCCCCGGGTCGGGCGGACCCTAGGTCGATCGGGTTGAAATGGAGTCGCCACCATCCAATGAGTTCTGGTGTGAATGGCCACCCATGGGTTGATTGATTGATTACGAAATTCAACCAAAATTGATGAAATTAAGTCGGTCTAACCAAATTCGGGTAAGGGGATTTATTTGAGATATCGGAAAGGTGTTAGGCACCCGTTCTCTCCCGGTTTAATCGGTTACCCGGTTCAAAGATTGTTTGGCCAATAAGAAAATTATACAAAATAAACTAAATTACCAGAAAATCCTAAAAGTTGGTTTTCAATGATGAAATACTTGAAATAATCCTAAAATTATAAACATGAAATAAAAAAAATTGCATATAAACATTCATTAAAAGTATATTCAATTATAAATATAAGTTGATTAAATTCATAAAAATTACCATTCCTAACATGCTTCGAATTCTAATAATCAACCTAATAAAATAATAATAAAATAAAATATTCCTATAGCAGCTGAAGATGTGCGTTCCTTTGTTTTGAGTTCCTTGATGTAGCTTGGCTTGAGAAATGGCAACAGAGATAAAGAGAAAGCTTTTCTTTATTGTTTTGGCCAAACAGGGCCTTAAGTTCAAAATTTCTGATTTGGGGGGTTTTCTGGTATAGTTTGGGGTTTGGCTTGAATTTGTTCAGGGGGCACAAATCAAACAGGTGGTGTGCGCTAGACAGCATACAACAAAGGCACGGCAGGGGCGCTGTGCGGGCGCACGGGCTGTGGGGGTTTTATCAAACAGGTAGAGGGCAAGGTGCTGGCATGCGCGTAGCGCAGGGGTAGCAGGTAGGCAGGGCGCTGGGCAACAGGCTAGTAGTAGGGGGTAAAGGCGCGGGCAGTAGGTGTGGTTTGGGACACGCACCGAATAGATGGCGTGCAAGGCAATAACAAGGGATTGGGCTAGGTTTTTCTCTTGAGATTGGGGCTTTTCTCAGAGAAGAAGAGGAAAAGGCTTGGGTTAGAGAGCTCCTCCCTCTCCTCCTTATATAGGAATTTTAAGGGCCTGTTTGGTTTGGGATATTTTAAGAGGAAGAAGAGAGGGGAAAGCTCTAGATGAAACTAGGGAATTCTTCTAGGGGGTTTTTCTGAAATAAAAAAGGTTTATGAAATTTGGGTGATTTGGAAAAAATCAAAACTTTTAGGGATATTTGAAAAAACAAATAAGACAAAAAAAAGTTTGAAGAGGTTTTGAAATAATAGAAAGATATTGGATTTTGTCGAAAATGTATAAAAGGTGGGTCACTTTCGAATCGGACCTTGCCATATGTGTGCGACGACCGCCACATCACCCAAAATGCCACATGGCAAAAATGATTTTGTAAATCACCAAATGACACAACGACCTCCCAAACTCGAAATTCTTCAAATTTAAAGCGTTTTGAAGATTTTGGAGCATAGAAATCAAATCTGAAATTGAAATCTTCTTTTGTTCTTTAGAAATTGACAGTTTTGACCAACCTAGTCAAAATGGTATTCGTTTGAAAGCATTTTTCGTCTAGAATTCAGATTTTGAGTTAGAAATAAACTTCAAATAAGGAATGAATTGAGTGAGGGTCACTAGGGGTATTTCGATCATTTCATGAATTTCAGGGATTTTCAAGGAATTGGGACACATGACGGAGGTAGAATTCCACATAAGAAATGAATGCTTGTCCTTCTCGGTGATTGAGTCCATTCGCAGGAGAACAACACAAAGAAGACTTGAATTAGCTGGGGGCTAAGCCACAACCCAGACATTCAAGAAAGCTTTAAATGAAATGTGAGTTGTGTTTTTTACGAAGTTCTTCACATGAAGAATATGTTTGACTTCGAGCAACATTTAATGCATGAACGGGAGATAGATGAGGACCGTGACTTATCAAATTAAGTCTAGACATCCTTGAGCTGCTTCAAAGGGTTGGAGATTTCCCAACCTCAATGATTAGTGTTGCAAGACCGCCTAGAATCATGTCTGTATGTGAGACAGGATCCAAAAGAGACAGAATCGCTTTTGACTAGACTGGCCCTTACAATATAATCCTCCGACTTCTCTTGCTCCAGCTTTTCTTTCACTTGATGTGCTTCAATTTTCTTTGGGCATCGAGTTCTTGTTGTCATCTTTGACTGGGCTCTGCCGATAAAGAACTGAAGTCTTGTTTTCTACGTTCTCTGTTGGGATTGTGATAAGCTTGCTTGTGCTCGATTGGGGATTATATGTTTGGCCTCCATTCTTTTCTCCTTTTGCAGTATCGCAATGCTCCTTCGCAAGGCATTTTCTCCAAATGATTTGGCTTTTCACCACTTCTTTTCTTTTCATGCACCCTGTGATATCTGAAGCTTCAAGAAAAATACAAACAAATGTAAAAAACCCCAAAATCATTTTTTTTATCATGAAGATTGGAAAATTGAACACACACTTTTTTCTTTTTTCTTTTTTGAAAATCCTAGAGTTATCATCCTAGGCCTCACATTTCCACTACATTAAGATGATCATAATAGCTGAAGTAAACCTCTTCAAATGAATAGCAAAAATGTGATCGAACGACATTAGAGAGTTGTTGCAAAAAATTTTAGAGTTTACATTCATCCCCGGTGATTATCGAAGCCAATTTTATCATGTCGGCTTTTTGAGAGAATGAAAGAGATGTTTAGCTCGGTCGAGTTAATATCGCCAGAGTAAAACCAGACCAAGCTGTTCAAAGATGCCGAAATAAGAAACTTCCCCAGTGTATGTAGATCACTTAGCTCTTTTGAGAATACTTCTGAAAATGCTCCGTTGAGAATCACTTGCCTTCCGATAAACTTCAATCTTCAACTTTTTTTCTTGCACCTGATGTCTGTTCATCAAAGCCGACCTCCATCGCAACGACGTCATTGCAAGTTTTTACCGTGGCCGTGAATTTTAATTACTTCAATCATCAGTTTTTCAATTTCGTAATCACCAATTAGAATAAGAATTAAATTGCCTTACCATTAAAAATTATCTTGATCAAAAGAGGACTTATCATTTAAGACGAAACGAAGGCTGGGTTAGGTTTAAGAAAGAAAGGATAAAAGGCTCAAACATAATGTTTTTTATGGAATGGGTGAACCAGGATTCGCACAACTCGAGTATATTTCTCTTTCTTTTTCTTCTCTTGTTTTTCTTGAATTTCCCTAAATGTGAAACTTTCCCTAGTTGTGAATATTTCCGAATTTCCCTTCCAATTTCCCTTTGGACTCTTTTTTGAAACCCAACATTTGTCGTCCTAATTAATGAATCTTCAAAATTGTTCCCTAGAATTTCCCTTGGTTCTACTTCTTTGCCCCAATGTGGGATTGCTAATCCAAGTTTGGGTCATAGAAAAGAAATTATAAGGCTCAAAAGGTTTAAACTAAGGATTTTATAATGTAAGGATTCACAAGAAAATGGCCTCTAATCATTTCAAGGTAAAATTTAATTTCAGGCAAAATAATCTATCTTTTTTTTAGTTTAAACCGATTGGTTCAAGAAAAGTCTTTTCGATTCATCTGTATAAGGGTCAAAACTCCATCGAATTGTACTTTCTTCACAACAATGGCCCTTCATGATTGGCTTGACTTTCCTATGAGAATCTTCTTGATGTGATAGTATTTCCTTTAGTATTGAATCCACCTTCTGTAAAGTTCAATGCCTTCTTTTCAAATATTCTAACCATACGCTCATAAGAGATTGCCCATGAAAAATTGAAATCAAGTGATCTTCTTTGATTCAATCCAAGTATTTAGAACATGACCATATTCTTATGCTCCTCTGACTTCACCTTAGGAAAATGGACGCTCTATGAACAACGAAGTCTACATCTAACCCTAGCAAGTCTTAGCACAACCGAGCAAAAACATCTATAAATTCTTTCGAGAATACAGTTATTCACTCTTTCTGCCTAGAAGATAACAAGGCTTTGATTTTCACCTCCTTTGGGTCATTCTCCGTCCCCAAATTTATGGTCACAGTCTTTCTGATGTTGGGCTGCACACCCTTTTACTCTTTTTCAGAAATTTTCATTTGGCTATTAAAATCATGCTAATGTGAAGAAGAATGTCGATGACCTTTGATGATAAATCTTTTTAATTTTTTTGATTTTTTTTTTATTTTGTTTTCTTTCTGAATCTTCTTAAATTACTCTTTCCGAGGTCAAAGGTTCACGAAAATACTGAACCTCAGATAGACTGGATACATGTAAACTTGGAGACACTGGATCTTCACCCCCATACCTGGGGTTACTTCATCTCTACCTTCCTTCTTTTCCGTGTTCTTTCCTTCACAGGACTTTCCTTCTTTCAACATTGCACCTTGCTGCTTATTTGGAGTGTAAAGTGCCATAATGTTGAGAGGGACCCAGACTCTTGTTCCGATTGGCACAATAAGCAGAGAAGGGTCGAAATCCATTTTAGAGTAGATCATGTTGACCCCAGATGTCCCTACCCCATTGTGAGGCGGGATAGGATTTCGAGTAATGTCATCTTGAGCTGGCTGAGGAGTGTTAGTTTCAAAAACAAGCTTCCCTGCATTTATCAGATTCTGCACTGCATGTTTAAGAGACCAACACCGTTCTGTGGGGTCCCCCGGCGCGCCCATATGGTAATTACAATAAGAGTTAGGATTGTAGCGTGGGCCTCTGGGAGCATCTGGATGCGGCTGAACCAATGTTACATATCCTCCTTTTAGTAATATTGGGAGCAAATCTGACAATTTCATGGCAAGCGGAGTGAATACTCTTTTATTCCCCTCCTGGAATCAACCGTTATACAGACCTTGTTGTGCTTGCTGTACTGGTGATGCCTGTTGTACTTGCTGTGCTGGATGAATGACATGGTTCTGTTGGACTATTGGTTGGGCTGGTATTTGGACCGGTCGATTCTACATGTAAAGGGGGTTAGGATTCTGGATTAGATTCACTTGTGTTTCCCATTCTTTCTTCAGTCCATCGGGTCTTTTTCCAAACTGTTTATTGTTACCATTCCCTGAACCATATCCTTGTTGATTTGCCCCTGTGTAATTCACTAGCTTTCCAGATCTGATACTATCCTCGACTCGATCTACCAATTGGACTATTGCTGCGAAGTTGGAGTCAAGTTTGGTAAACAGATACTCATAGTACAATTGCCCCAATGTAGAAATGAAAGTAGATACTATTTCCTGTTCCAGCATAGGTGGTCATACTTGTGTAGCCAACTCTCTCCATCTTAATGCATAATCCCTCACTGACTCATTTGGCTTCTTTTTCTCACCCATAAGTTTGTAGCGATCTGTAATCATTTCAGCATTTAACTTATATTGTGCTATGAACGCATCAGCCAAGTCCTCCCACGTTTGGATCCTGGAGTGATCAAGGTGCGAGAACCATTTCAGAGTAAACCCGATCAAACTTCGCTGAAAAATCTGTATGCGCAGCTTCTCATTACCACAATAAGTGCACATGGTGCCACAATACATCCGTAGATGTGACATAGGACAACCGTGCCATTATACTTTCAAATTCTGGACACCTGAATTTTGGTGGCAATTTAATGTTTGGGAACATACACAAACCCCTGAAATGTGTAGTGCCATATGTATCATTACCCTTTAATCGACACACCTCCTCTTGTAGTCTTTGAATCTGGCTCTTTACATTTCTCTCTTGAGGTTCCTCCAGCTCTCCCCATTCTTCCTCAATGTATTAAGGGAATTCCAATGGTGCATTAGGGATATGAAGGGGAGGAGGGGGAGGAGGTGCCACTGGAGGAAGCGGTGGTAGATTGAGAATGGCTCTTTATGAGGTTTTCCAAAGTTTGAGCCAAGTTAGCTATGTCACTCTTCAGCTCTGAGAATTCTTGGCGAGTGATCGGGGTAGGTTGATTAGGATCTTGTGCCATCCTTGATCTTAGTGGATATAGACTTCTCTAAGGTATATGATTCCTTTTAGGCGCAATGTTGAGTGTACGAATGAGAAAGGTTTCCTATAAATGAAAAGAAGGAGAATCTTTAGAGTATCATGAAATATATAAAGAATTGTTGATGAATAACCTATGAAGTGATGCTTGTGTATGAACTAAAATGATTGATCAAAATCTACATGAAATGAATGTGTAATGAAGGGCACTCACTCTTCCCGGTAGCCATGTTCATTCACAAGAAGAGTTCGCAAGAATGACTTAATGATTTTTGAAATTTTTTTTTTTTTGAAATGATGAATGGTACTCACTCTTCTAGGTAGTTGTGCTCATTCGCAAGAAGAGTTAGCAACAAATGAATGAATATTGTTCGTTCCTTCCTAAGTGACTGAGTCCATTCATAAGGAGGATCCGCAACAGTAAAAAGAAAATTATTCGTTCATTCCCTAGTGACTAAGTCCATTCGTAGGGATGATCTATAATAATAGAAAGAAAATTGTTTGTTCCTTCCCTGGTGACTGAGTCGATTCGCAGGGAGGATCTGCAATAATAGATAGAAAATTGTTCATTCCTTCCCCGGTGACTAAGTCCATTCGCAAGGAGGATCTGCAACAGTAAATTGAAAGAATTTCATTCATTCCCCGATGATTGAGTCCATTCGCAGGGACGATCTGTAACAATGATGTACTTGGCCCTGTATAACCAGACCAAAGCACAAAAATGCCTGACCCTATATAACCAGGTCGAGACATGGATTGAAATTGTTCGTTCCTTCCCCAGTGACTGAGTCCATTCGCAGGGAGGGTCTGTAACAATACATTGAAAATTGTTCATTCATTCCCCAGTGACTGAGTCCATTCGCAAGGATGATTTGCAACAATAGATTGAAAATTGTTCATTCATTCCCCAGTGACTGAGTCCATTCGCAAGGATGATCTACAACAATGATGTACTTGGCTCTGTAAAACCAGACCGAAGCATGAAAATGCCTGACCCTATATAACCAGGTCGAGACATGAATTGAAATTGTTCGTTCCTTCCCCGGTGACTGAGTCCATTCGCAGGGAGGATCTGCAACAATAGATTGAAAATTGTTCGTTCATTCCTCGGTGATTGAGTCCATTCTCAGGGATGATTTGCAACAATGATGTACTTGGCCCTGTATAACTAGACCGAAGCACAAAAATGCCTGACCCTATATAACCAAGTCGAGACATGGATTGAAATTGTTCGTTCCCTCCCTGGTGACTGAGTTCATTCATAGGGAGGATCTGCAACAATAGATTGAAAATTGTTCACTCACTCCCCGATGACTGAGTCCATTCGCAGGGATGATCTACAACAATGTTGTACTTGACCCTGTATAACCAGACTGAAGCACAAAATAAGGCCTTTGGTTCCATTTAGCAAACCAAGGCGCATGATAAATATTTGGTCCCATATACCCACACCAACACAACTAAAGTAGAGTGTTTGACCTTAAGTAAATGAACCGAGATTTGAATGATATGTTGGTCTTTCTAATTGGACCAAAACAAGGTTGAGTTTTTGGCCCTATTTATCCAGACCACAAAAAATGAATTGATGTCCGACCCAATCCAATCGATACAAAGCAAATAAGTGTAACATTTGACCGTATTTGATTGGTTAGATGTTAATGAATGAAATGAATGGACCTTAATAAAGTAATTGCATGAAAATTAAGGTCCTACATAACCAGACCAGAATGAGTGAATGATATGCTTGAACTGACCAACACAAATGAATGACATCTTGGCATGGATGTAAAAGATTGGAAGTTTGATTTGAAAATATTTTGAAAAAATTGAATTTTTTCACATTTTTGAAACAAAGAAGTGGCATTTTGATAATGATGTGAAACCAAATGAAGAAGTGGCATTTTGATAATGATGTGAAACCAAATGAATAAAATGATATGAAAATGATGAATGATGATGCCATGATTGCACTTTTGCAATGTGCATGTCATGATGTATGAGTGTGGAAATGCCCAAGTATAAAACTTGACCCATATGAACAAGTTTTCTTGATGTGCAAAGAGGGTTAGCAAGTTGATTTGGGTCAGATTCTATGCAACCCAATCTAAATGAATGAAATTTTCATAAACATCCTTGTGAAAAGGACCAAAATTGACTAGGCCCATTGAAGGGTTGTATCAAATGGATTTGAATTCCTCTTTTGACAAATAATCCATGCCCATATTGATTAGGGTCAATTTGGTTTCTTTCATGTGGTTGATTATGAAATTAAAATTCATTTAGAATGAATTGAATGCATGTGGGCCTAGTAAGACTAAGCCCACATAGGTTTAAGGCATAATGGTCTTCATGAGAGTTCAAATCCAACTCATTCACGGTCTTGGTATATGATGTGCATGCTTGATGAAGATGGGCATATTTGAATGAAGGTGGATTCCATGATGTGATGCATATCCCTTTGCAATAATGGCCAAATTGATCCATGGGCCTAAATTGATTTTGAAAATCTGAACATGGGTCAGGCCTTGGTCCATATTAACCATAGTTGACTTACCTAGCCGAGTGGGTTCATATGGATTGGGCCGTCATTGACAATTGGATAGTCATGTTAGAAAGATGCAAATGCATAAGTCCTAAAGGGGATACCTATGTGGGTATGACTCTAGACATGCAAACAGACTGACCCAAACATCTAAGGGTGCCCTGGTTAGTACACAATTAATAATAAAAATTAGATTAAATGTCAAATCATAATGTATTATTGCAAAAAAGGCCACTTGGGCCAAAGAAAAGGATCAGCAAGCTCCCGTCTTCCGCTCTATGGATCTTTAGTTGGATTTGGATCTTCTCTTGGATCCAGATTTGAATCTTCTATTAGATCTGGATCTTGATATGGATTTGGGCCTTGATCCTCTTCTGGATCTGGATCTGAGTCTTAATCTGGATGCATGGGCCTAAATGGACCCGTGATGAGAAATCCCTGCAAAATAGAAATGGGTGGGCACCCATCCTAATGCACATGGGTTATAGACCCATGAAAATGGACTCTTGATGCATGAAGAGGGCCTCGGGTCATGGGCCCTGGGTCATTGGGTAGGCTTTCCTAATGGGCCCAATGGAGTGCCTAATCTAAAGATAACTCAAAAATTGGGCATGGGCCATGGGCCTAGCCAAAATGGACTCAAATGCATGACAAGAATAAACTAGCTTGATGTGGCCTAACCATCATTCATCTAAAATGCAACTCAAATAGGTGGTTCAAAAGCCTCGCTAGCCTTCTCCCTTTGGGAGGATTGGCGGTTAGAGTGGATGCTATTGGCCCCACTTTCCCCAGTAACAACCGAGGTGCGTGAACCTAGACACATCCGAGTTAATTGGGTAGATTATGCAATTGGGCTATGTGTGAGTGTGTGGTTCAAGCCAATCAAAAGAACCCAAAATGCATAATCAAACCACACATTGTAATTTAAATAAACCAAACCACTAAATTGAACCACAATAGCAAGATAAATTGAGCCACGTGTATTAAATGAATAGAACCACAAGAATTCAAATTGAACCAAACCAAATCAAGTCAAATAGCACAATTAAACCAAGGAAAATATGCAATTGAACCAAGAAATCATGCTAAGTCAATCAAACCACAAGAGAGCACAAATCAAACCAAATAAAATCAAATAAAATAAAAAAAATATAAAAAACAAGATAAACCTAAATTGGCCAAACAAAATTGAACCGTGGTTCAAACCTGCAACTCCCCAGCAGAGTCACCAGCTGTGATAACCCCCAGGTCGGGCGGATCCTAGGTCGATCGGGTTGAAATGGAGTCGCCACCATCCAATGAGTTCGGGTGTGAATGATCACCTATGGGTTGATTGATTGATTACGTAATTGAACCAAAATTGATGAAATTATGTCAGTCTAACCAGATTCAGGTAAAGGGGTTTATTTGAGAGATCGGGAAGGTGTTAGGCACCCGTTCTCTCTCGGTTTAATAGTTACCCGGTTCAAAGATGTTTGGCCAATAAGAAAATTATACAAAATAAACTAAATTACCAAAAAATCCTAAAAGTTGGTTTTCAATGATGAAATACTTGAAATAACCCTAAAATTATAAAAATGAAATAAAACAAAATTGCACATAAACATTAATTAAAAATTTATTCAATTATAAACATAGGTTGATTATATTCATAAAAAAATATTGTCCCTAACAGGCTTCAAATTCTAACAATCAACATGATAAAATAATAAAAAAAAATAAAAGAAAATACACCTATAACAGCTGAAGATGTGTGTCCTTTGTTTGGAGCTCCTTGATGCAGATTGGCTTGAGAAATGGCAACAAAGATAGAGAAAAAGCTTCTTTTTTTTGTTCTGGTCAAACATGGCCTTAAGTTCAAAATTTTTGGTTTGGGGGGTTTTCTGGTTTAGTTTGGGGTTTGGCTTCAATTGGTTTAAGGGGCACACATCAAACAGGTGGTGTGAGCTAGACAACATACAACAAGGGCGCAACAGGGGTGTTGTGTGGGTGCACGGACTGTGGGGGTTTTATCAAACAGGTAGAGGGCAAGGTGTTGGCATGCGTGCAACGCAAGGGTAGCAGGCAGGGCGCTGGGTAGCGGGCTAGCAGCAGGGAATAAAGGCACGGGCAGCAAGGGCGCATGCAGCAAGGCGAAAGGCACGAGGTAGCAGGTGTGGTTTGGGACACGCACTGAACAGGTGGCGTGCAAGGCAATAACAAGGGATTATGCTAGGTTTTTCTCTTGAGATTGGGGCTTTTCTCAAAGAAGAAGAGGAAAAGGCTTGGGTTCAAGAACTCCCCTCTCTCCTCCATATATAGGAATTTTAAGGGCCTGTTTGGCTTGGGATTTTTTAAGAGGAAGAAGGGAGGGGAAAGCTCTAGATGAAACTAGGGAATTCTTCTAAGGTTTTTTTTTTTTGAAATAAAAAAAGGTTTATGAAATCTCAGTGATATGGAAAGAATCAAAACTTTTAGGGATATTTGAAAAGAAAAAATCTAATAAGACAAAAAAAAGTTTGAGGAGGTTTTGAAAGAATAAAAAGATATTGGATTTTGCCGAAAATGTATAAAAAGGTGGGTCACTTTCGAATCGAACCTTGCCGTATGTGCGCAAAGATCGCCACATCACCCAAATTGCCACATGGCAAAAAAGATTTTGTAAAATCACCAAAATAACACAATGACCTCCCAAACTCGAAATTCTTCAAATTTAAAGCCGTTTTGAAGATTTTGGCGCATAGAAATCAAATCTGAAATCAAAATCTTCTTTTGATCTTCAGAAATTGCCAGTTTTGACCAACCTAGTCAAAATGGTATTTGTTTGAAAGCATTTTTCATCTAGAATTCCGATTTTGAGTCAGAAACAGGCTTCAGATAAGGAATGAATTGAGTGAGGGTCACTAGGGGTATTTTGGTCATTTTCATGAATTTTAGGGATTTTCAAGGGATTCGGACACATGACGGAGGTGGGATTCAGATGATGATTAGGAGCTACCGATTCTCAAGCCAAGCCTTCAAGGAGCTGCAAAACGAAAAGAAACTACACAACAATGCAAATTGGGGGGTGTCTACAAGTATATTGACTGCATCTTTAAGTGTTATGAGCCATTAAAGACTTTAATTTTTAGAGTAAATTATACAGAAACCTCTATGTAGGTTAGGGTTCGTGTGTCGTGGGGTCGGGGACTCAGTGATTGGTAGGAGGGAGCAGAGTGCACTTGAGGGATCCTAGTAGGACCAGGAGTTTTCATGTGGGTAGCGATGAATAGTATTTTCACACAATCATCCTCCTCTTTACCCTCTCAGTGGGGGTATATATAATGCTGGGAGTAACGACTCGTCATGACTCTATTAGCTGTTATAACGACCATGCATCTAGAATCCTCCTTCAAGTGCAGCTACTGAGGGGCAGACCCCGAGCAGCGGGCCTCTATCTTAGGCCTCCAATTCATATGCCCACAATGTTCCCCCAAGGTCTCTCGCGAGATCGGAAGTTGTATCACTGATGTCACTCACTGTCGTTGTGTGGCACGAGATCAGTCATCCACATCGCGGGATCGGAAGTTGTATTGAACTGATGGTCGAGTGCCCTCACGGTTACACGATCGGTGGGGTCCCACTTGTACATTTGACGAGGACCTTGACGACTTGCTAAAAAGGTGATCTATCTGAATTTGTTTGTTATCTTCCCCGTGATCCCTTCTCAGTTTTCTGACCTTTTTGACTGGGTGGAGTTTATAATCCTGCTACATGAGCTCATTATCAAGACTCCCAAGGTGAGCCTTGAGCTGTTGTACACATTTGTGAGTCATTTGGAGGATATAACTAGGTGCGGAAGTTCGAGTGTCCTTGGCTGATAGACACCTGTTATGCTGTTTATTGTAGAATCATAGGCGTGCAGGATGCATTGCTCAAGGAGATGTTCGAGGTTGACGAGGTGTTGGCTCTGCGAAAGAAAGGCATATTCTAGTTACTTCACATGGACTACGAGTCTCGAGCCATCTCCTTGGTTATAAAGGTCGAAATAGTAGACTTTGAGGATTGTCCTCTGAAGTATTCGAACAAGCTGGTTAGAGTGTGGTAGCGCCTTGTTGAAATGGAGGCGCACTAGGCAGAGACGTGCAATCGGGTCAAGCTTCTCAAGGCATACCGAGGGATCATTGTGATGGCTTTGGAAGATGGCAAGACGCGCCTCTGGATGGCTGTCCCTTACTTCCATCCGTTGGGGTCAGTTGTGGGCTCTTGGTCTTCCCTTTCACTTTTTTGTAGTCATGCTTTGTAACTGCTGCTATGAGGGCATGTATTTATGCGTTTATGAAAAGCGTGTTTTGTCTTGGTTCTGGTGATTGAGCTATACAACTCTAGTGCATTTATTGCACCCCTCTGATTATGTATATATAGTAGCGCGTGCAACGCTTCCTTTTTTAAACTGCTACCCATTTGTCCCTTTTCTTTGGGTTGTGGTTTGTTAGCGTTTTGCATGGCTATGGCTACGAGATATCAACCTGACTTTACTTCTAGCTTTACGGTGTTAAGGTCGTTACGCTCCCAATTTTAGGAGGCCCATTTGAGTGTTGACCATCTCCTCACTCGTTGGCCAAAGGACATGGTAGAATACTGTCACGGGATTTGTGCGAGCTATTGCGTTTACCCCGAGTTGTTCGATGAGTTGTCACTTCCTCCTCTAGTTATTGATAGCCAAGACGAGTGGGCGAACATCATGGTCCTTCTTCAGGAGGTTGCTGGTTTTTTCCTGTGAGGCGAGGAACATGAGTTGGACATTTTTCATGCGTGCTACGTTACTCACCCAAGCCTTTTCAATTGTCATTAGTTGTTGGACGCCCTATTGGCCTGTTTCACTAGTTTCATGGCTGGATAGTATCGTGTTGTTGTGAGACAGTGTAAGTTGGATGTCGCCCTTGGACTATGACCTGCCCATCCCTCCTGGTTTGCTAACAAAGATAGGTGTGCCAAGCTCAAAGTGCTTCGTTCTTCGGCACGAGCGAAGGCGTGTCCTGAAAATGAAGACGAGGTTGGTTACCTTGCTTTGCGATACCATGACAGAATGCGTAGCCTCTGGGGGAGCAAGAGACGATGTGTAGATACCATGTGTTTCTTAGAGGGTAGTGCGAAGATTTTGGATTCTTGCTGGCGTATGCTGTTGGAGAAAATAGAGTTAGCGAATAACTTTTTTCGCTCTTTCGGTGTTGATTTGTGACTTTATTTGTAAAGACTTGTTTCTTCCTTCCCTTTCTTAATAACACTCCCCGCCTTTTGATTGATGTGGGTTGGTGGGTGACCTTGTTCGTTGTTACTGTTTTGTAATCTATGTAATTAATGCTCGTCTTTTCGTTCAAGCCTCTTCTTGTGCTTGTGTGGTTGCTTTATGTACTAGGCTTGATGTTCAAGTAATTGCTAATTTATGGTAGTTGGATCGTCTACTTGGCTGCTTCATTAATGCTGTGTAATTATGTTTTCATTCGAACCTGCATGAGCTATGGCTTTATTTAAGGTGGAAATCGTTTGCCAATCGTTGTGCATTCCCCTTCTTGTATCTGTAGGCATTGTAGAGGAAATGATGACTAGTGAGAACCCAATGATTGCCCTCGGAGCCGAGGCGTTTTGTACATTGCAAGGCCTTCATGCTGAGGGACACGTAACCTTGGTGCGGTTTGAGTAGTGATAGAGGCTGGCCTTCATTCATCCAACCGATGAGGTTAAGTTGAAGAAGTATATGGCGGAGGTGATGCTTATGGAGTTGTGCTCGATGTTTCCATTTAGTTTGCCTCTTCCTAAGGACAAAGGAATGTGGGTAGATCTTTTTGCGACTTTGGGAGAGGTTGCAGTAATGATTGGGATATTTTGACAAGGTAGTTATTTTTGTTGGTTCAGCATCTTCGTGAGATGGTTAGTAAGCGGAAGTTTCTCCTTCTCTGGTTAGTAGATGCTATGTACTTCGTCTGTTGCTGATTTGTTCATGTCCATGAAAACTTGATTCACCTGTCTGAGGAGCTAAACAGTGGTATTACGGCCTGGCGAACTGATCCCATATACTGTCAAGCTAAGGATATTGATGTTGAGATAACTTGTCTAGTTGAATGCGCATTGAGTGTTGAGAGCGAGAGAGTTCGCTTTGGTATGTTTGCTAGGTTGCACGATGTTCAGGCTGAGTATGAGCCATTCAAGGCCCGACATCAGGTTATCCTAAGGCGGATTAAAGAGTTGGGGGATCATTGGGATTGGGTGAAACTATCCGTGGAGGATGTTGCCTTGAAATTTGACTTAGCCAACTAGGTTTTCTATCCTTTTGATGACGATGTTGTTGTAGACGCTTGGTAGTTTGTTGTTGTGTGTGTACTTATCTTCTCTTTCCTGTAACTCCCCCCTCTTTTTTTATGGGCAGTACTGTAACTTTATGCCGTTGAATAGACGTCATTGTGCTTTTTATGCATTTGCGCTTCCCTTCTCCCGCTTCTCTCTTTTTTTGGTAGCTACTTCCCCTTTCTCTCATTTTTTGCGTATGGAGTGGAGGTCATGCCCTTTGGGTACTCGTCAGTTTTTGTTGCGCATGTTCTGCATAGCTATTGGCTGAGGTGTTGCTTGTGGCATGATTGTGCGCTGCCATTTTTGTTCTTTTGGTGGCCATTAAATGCATGTCCTATCAGGAGAATTGTATTTGATTGTTGTGCAAGATGGTTCTTTTCCGATTTTTAGGTAGTGGCGGTCTGTGCTTTAACTAGTTCAACTTATGCTTATTTAAGCTTCTTGGTGGAGACACTTGGGAGGAGAACTTTTCTGTGTGCAAGTGTGTGTTGGACTTGCTGTGTCTTTCGAATCTTCGTATGGCGAGCGGCGATATCTTTTTAGCGATGATCTATTGGTTGCATGTGGTATGTGCCTCGTTTCTGTCTTTTTCTTCGTGTTGCCATGGTTTCTGCTTTTTGCTTTAGGGCCCGTACCAGATGCTAGGTTATAAATGTCACGGTAGGGATACTTTAGGCTTTCTTTGTTTTTCCCTTTCTTCTCTATTCATCTTTCATCGTTTGAACTTTCTATGTTGATTTGGTTTATCCGGTTGCAAGTTTAGTGTGCATAGTTGGTCCTCATGGTTGATGATAGTGATGATTCGTATTAGGTCTAACCCTATTTTTGTGTTGCCATTTGCTTTGTTGCAAGAAGGTGTGTCAATGGCGAGGACCAAAGGGTTTGGTCTCAAGACTAATGAGGTTGCTTCGCACGATGTTGACATGCTTAGCAAGAAGGGATGTCCACCTCCGGATGTTTTGCTGGAGAATATATGTCATGACAATTAGAAGTGGTAATCGAGCGGGTTCGGGTCGAATTGACATAGGGTATTAAGAGCTTGACCCCAAACCCGAACCCGCCCATTTAATAAACGGGTTGAGATTACTCAACACGCACCCAACCCGCTCTAACCCGTTTGACCCGTCTAATGTTTTTTTAAATCCTCCTAATATCTTTAATATTATTTTTGTTAGGGGTATTTCCCATGTGAAATACTAGTTTTAGATCTGGTTTTTGTGTGGAGATTACTCGACTTCGACGATCTCAATCTCCGCTGCAAAATCCCAATGTAATAGTCGACTTGTGCTTTGGAAAAGCAAAAAGAGAAAATAATAATGGAATGTCTAAGGCTGCTAAGATGCTTGGAGGACTCTAGATTGAAACAATTTAGAAAGAATCCCTTCAAGAAGCCTTGAGAAAACCCAAAACTAAGCCACATGGTACCTAAGCTTGCATTACCCAGAAACCCCATGTGGCAATCAATGTTCATCCCTCCCTCACTCAAAGAGGCAATCAATGTTCATCAAAATTTATAAGAAGAGAAAACTCAGAGACGGAGATTGAGATCTGAAAGAGAGTGAGGGATGGAAAGAAGAGAAAGAAGAAAGGAAGAAACTGTAACGACCCGAACCAAATTTTTCCAATTTCATGGGTTATCCAGTCCAAGCGTCACCTTCACCTCGTATTCCTACGAGAGTGGCAACACAATTA
>JAUPMG010285783.1:0-17964 GCA_031762675.1 Pachysandra terminalis | reverse complement strand
GCTTACCCATGTACTCTATGATTGTTGAAGTTGGTATACCAGAGAAATCTGCTAAATCAATTTCAGCAGCTTGTGCCAAGGACAGGCTTCTATGCGACCTAAGCAAATGAACCATATCAGCCGGAACCATCTCATGTTTATGCTTCGGCTCAAATTCAGTAATAATGAATTTATAATTTGGGTTTATCAAACTCACATCCTTGCCATACAACCACACATTGTTTCTGCACGTGGACCTTCAACTATTGGATCACGTATATCTTTAGTACGAACCCCTTCTAAAATATCTATCAACTACACCACACTTTTTATGCAGCCAATTTTTCCGAGTACCAAACCAAATCCTTCTAGCATAATCATTGTAGTATATATATGTTTATTCTTCTGAACCAAACTCCTTTCTAGTTTTCGGTACATACTCGATTAGGTTTCTTTCATTGTTACCATTATGCTCATCATGACACATTTGCTCAATTTTCATTTTAAACCAATATTCTTCAAATTGATCAATAACTATAAATAATTAAAAGCCATATCATTAATATTCCAAACAAAACAATAATTTGAAACGGGAATACGACACGTAGCAATGGTTTAAAGCCAATGGTATCCCCTCTATTGTTTAAGGTCCCAAGGATTAAGAGGGGGTACTCTTGACTTAATTCTTTCAAGTTTCAGGTACCCTGTGAATTTTTAAGCCTAGGGTACCCCATTTTAAGCCTTGGGTACCCTGTATCTTTCAAAAAGATGATCTGAAACATAAAGTGGGAAATATGAATGGATTCATAAAAAATATTATCTCTCACACACACTTGGTTCACATCACTGATCAATCTAAATCTGATCTTAATTAATTTTAGTTCAACTGTTAAATTTTGCATATTGTGAAGATGAAAAACTCATTGGTCTATGATGGATGCTCATATTTATTTTCATGTATTTTTATGATTTTTAAATATATATATATATATATAATGAATTTTCTGAGCTTGGTATAACTTATCTATTGTGTTGCTAACTATGTTACAACATATTTCATGAACTTTTGGTTCCTATCAAGACAGTTAATCCCAACTAATTTTTGAAATCAAGTGAGTCTCCATGTCTAGACTACGTTTTGATTTTTGAGGTCCTGATGACCCAAAAGAAGAGCAAGGATATCACTGAATTACTGGAGAATCCAATGAGGTCGATTAAGGTCTCCCAAAAGCTATTATTTGGAAGGCATGTGCTTGACATTCAGGGGGAGCAACCTGCTGACATAGCTGGCCCCTTCCTTTGTTGGACTTGATGTTGCAACATCTACTGCAACAACTCCTTCTACTGTTCAGAAATTGCAGATTATTCACTTCATAGAAGCTGAATTGAAGGAAGTCAGGCTTACACAACTGAGACTTGCAGAGAAGGAGAGAAAGCTGGAGAACTTGCTTACTCAGCTTGGTGGGACTGGCACTGCTGCTGATTCTTCTGACAGTGATAGTTTTTAGGGATTCTCTGCAGAATCTTGCCTTTGGCACTTTTTATGCCAAAAAGGTGGAGTAGAAAATGAAAACTCTGTTTCTGTTATTTGCATTCCAAGTTACCCTGTTAGCTGTTTTGATAATTTTTACTATGTTTGTATCTTTCAGCTAACTTTGAAAGTCACTTTCTTCTTTGAATTGTTGTCTACTGACTTTCGTATTTTGTTGTTTTGCATGACATCATATTTCTGAATATCTTGGAGATTGGGTAACTTGTTTATTTTGCCAAAAAATGCCAAAGGGGAGATTGTTAGTTATTTTGGCATTCATGGCAATGCAATTTAAGTGTAATGCAAATTCAGAATTCAAGTTGATTTTAGAAGATTTTGGAGACATCTCATAGCTGATCAAATCGTGTAACATTGAGAGACTTCCTAATTTAGTAGAGACTTCTAATTAAAAGTGGAGGCTTCTAATTAGAGTTGATACTTCTAACTTTATTAGATTTGATTAGGTTTTCTAAAATCTCAAGATTTCGATTGTCTGAGATTATCAAGCTGTGATTTGATTTAGTCTGTTTTAGTAGGTGATTATGTTCCTGATACAGAATCATATTTCACAGATCAGAATCGGATCTCTCATGTCAGAATCAGATCTCTCGGATTCAGTAGTTGTTGCAACAATTGTTACAATATCCCAAGTTTAATACCAATCCGAGATTTGAAGCAGAATTTCTGTGGGCTCTATATAAAGATCTGGACAGGTCCAGTAACTTCTCAAAGTTTAAGTTCAATATTCTTGTGTTGTTCAAGATTTCAGTTCTTTGGGAGAAGAACCTTGTGTCTTCGGGAAAAGCCAGTCTGCAGAATGAAGGGAGGTCATCTATGCAGACATTGAAGACGAGTGATGCTCGCTGAACAAGTCCAGAAGATAATTCAACATGGTAGACAAAAATTAAGAGGGAGTCTTTATTTTGTATAAGTCCGATTAGTGTTAGTAATCTTGATATCTTAGTGGATTGTTCAATATCTGGGCATCCTCGAGGAATAGGTTTTTACCGAACCTCGTAAAAATTGTATGTGTTCTTATCTTATTATGTTTTAGATAATTTCAATTAATCTAATAATTAACAATCACTGGATTGATTGTTAAAACCAGATCTAACATTAATCAAGATCATTTGGAAGATGAAATGTCCACCTAAAATTCAGTATTTTGCGTGGATGTTATGCCACAAATGGCTACCTACTTGATTCTAGCCATTCGCAATCTAAACATAGACTATTTGTGTACTTTTTATGGCAATGAGATAGAGGATATTGATCACCTATTTAAGGCATGTGAGTTTTCTAAACAGGTTTGGTATGCTTGTGATGAATTAAAAGATATTATGATGGATGACAGTAAAACAAATATTGTTGAATGTATGAAAATCTGTAAACATCAATCTATGGAGAACTTTGAAAAGGTCTTATGCTTATGTTGGAGTATTTGGATTTTGAGAAATAAAATGCGTTTTGAAGCGACTAATAGTCATCCTAAGGATATATTGGCGCAAGCAGGTAAGATACTACAGAATTATAAAGAAGCAAATCAGAATAATAATAATCTCTATAATGCAGGTGGTGAACAGGGTTGTAGTAGAAGAAAAGATGTTTTGGTTGCGTGGACTCCTCTTGAGGAAGAGTGGTACAAGCTTAACTTCGATGGAGTGGTAGATAAGGGTGAAGTGGCTACTATAGGCGGTATTTTGAGGGACTACAATGGCATCCCTTGTTTTGCTTTTGCATCAAAAGTTGATGCAAGTAATATATATATATATATATATATGACAGAACTGTTGGCATTGCGTGAAGGACTACCATGCTAAGGAAGATGGTTTTGAAAAAATTTGGGTTGAAGGCGACTCAATGGCAATAATAAATGGTGTTCGAGGAACAGTGAAAATTCCATGGTAAAGTAGAGCAATCATAGAAGAAGTCAGGATTTTGTTAAAGTCCTTTCAACAAGTACGAATCACTCATATCTTCAGGGAAGGAAATAGAGTAGCAGTTAACAAGAATTGCTTATGAGTTGTCAAACAAGATGGTATGGAGAGAAAATCTTCCTGATAAAGTTCGAATTTGTATTAATGAAGACTATATGGGATGTATATTCATTAGACACTAATATAATAGTAAGTTTCTTTTCGTACCAAAAAAAAGAAAACATAAGGTCAACAATCAGTAAACCCTACCCAGAGTTATTGTAGCTTAAACAATAGATTCCACCAACAAAAAACAATAACAATGTGACTTTCTTTTCATTGCAACAATGATCATCAATCATTATTAATCATCCATATTTTGAAGTTAATAAGAATCCTACTAAACCCAACTCATCTTCCAATAAATTAAGGAACTTAAATTCTATTTGAACTTGGCATTCTTAAAAAGCTACAAACTGAAAATGAAAAGCCATCCTAAATGAACAACCATGTGAATGCATGTTATTTCAGGCTGCAACACAATAGTATAGATATCTTTAAAGAAGTTCAAAAGAAATAACTTGGTTTAGTTAACTGTAATTTTGTGTCTTTGCAAACCATTGAAGGAGCTGAAGGTAATTAATTTGCTTACTTGTCTTTCCAGAGCTTGAAAACAATCCTAGTTTTTGGGAGGTTGTAATGAGGCCATTCTTCTAAGTGTTCAAAAATGGTATACGACCACACTTATTGTCTTAAATATTTCATTATCAATTAAAAGAACATTGATCTCCTATCAAACATATAGGGATAAAATATAAGAGAAGGAAAATAAGCTTTTGTCAAAATGTAAGGGAACAAGCTTGATCTAAATCTGTTAGTTATGGACGAGAGACCCAATCATATAAGCGATCTAACCAACAATAGACATTAGACTTGACAAATTATTGGCATGACTAAATCAGTAATTAATGAGATCCAACCAACAACATTCACTGAACTTTCAACATGACCTGCAAGATAAACCTTAAACCAGATTCAATTTCCCTCTTGCAACTATAAACCCAGAGCATATGCAGTGTAGTATACAAGAAAAGAAGCAAGCCATGTGCCAGAGTATATATCTAATTGCAATTATTAACACTTTGGGGAATAAAATAAGAAATGCATGTCCCTTTGTTAGCCAAGAAAGCCAAATGACCTATGTTACACATGTCTTGAATGTATCTGTTTTTCATCGACTGAAGTTAAAAAACAATGAAAGGATATTCCATCATAAAATCCCAGAATGAATGATCTAATATAGTATGAGGTACCAAAAAAATATTAAACAAAATAAAAACATAATCAGTATACACAGATGAATATCACTTCCGTTTTTTTTTTTTTTTTCTTTGGTAAAGAAAACCCCCAAGCCCGAAAAGGATAAGAGGCACTGCAACGGTGGGAGGGGGGTTGAGACATGACCCCGACCTGTGGGGGGTCTTATAGATTGAGCTCCCTTAACGTACACCAAACGAAAAAAACAGAATACATTTTCCTAATAACAGCTGCATCACACGAATTGCCTTCTCTGTATATATAAGTAACCTTAAAGTCCTGAAGGCAAGAAGTAATCACTTGAATTGAATGGAGAATCGGTAAATGTGATTATCACATCTGTGGTTGCACAGGATCACTGGGGAAGTTGTCATCCTCAGGCAAAGGATCAAACCATGGTTGGAGCTCAGAAAAGTCAATTTGCGACATGAAAATACCATCAGTGTCATCATTGGAAGACCAACAGTCCTCTTCTATTGATTCGAGATGGAATTGGCTGTCAATATTCTCTGTTGGATTCTGATCAATAGAAATTGGCTCCATGAAAACAAAAAAATGATTCTGATGATCAGAGTCAAATGGCATGCTACTCACAGATGAGAAATGATTAAATGATGCAGTATTGGGCTCCATAGGATATTGATCAGCCATGTGTGAGTCAGGATATTGATGAACAAGCATATCCAGTGTGTAATTAATTAATTGGTGCAAAAATGGGAGTCGTCCTAGTCGAACAGCCGGTAACGGATACTGGAAGGCTACTGTTGGTGATGAAAAGATCTATCAGAAGGCTAATGTTAGACAAGTTGGAGTTACAAAGGCATTGGTTTTCTTTGAAGGGAAATCTCCAAATGGGATTAAGACAAACTGGATCATGCATGAGTAAAAAGTAGATGACGCGATTCTTCGAAAAAATAAGGAATCAAACTCCATGAGGGTACCGTGCTAAAGCTGAAAGATCAACATCCCTAGAGATTTCGCAAGCATGCTTTGAAGATTTGAAGACAGGAAGCTTCGTCTGGTAATGGTAAGTAAATTAACTGATCCAGACAACCAGGCCTGAGCAATGCTGGGTCTATTATGTCTGGCCTGTTAGTGGCCCCAATAATGAAAACAGTTTTCTTCGTTGCCATCCTATCCATTTATATCAACAGTTGTTTCAAAACCCTACCAGCAGCACCACCAGCATCTCCTACCGAACTCCCACGCTGGGGTTAAAGAAAAAAAGATTTAAGAAAAGAATATATGTTATCCTACAAAAGATACATTACAATCACAGGCACAAAGAAGCTATAGGTAGGCTAAACTAGAAAACAGATCGTATCTGCTTCCCAACAATGATATATGAAAGAAAAAGAAATATATAGTTGCATGGAGAAAAATCTAATTTGTTATGTATGTTGAACCCAATCTTAATCAGATGTCTTCACTAGTCACTGCAACTAAAAAAGAAAGATGCATGCACATATGTTTTCATGAATCTTAAAAGGATAAGAACTAATTACCTTCATGGAGTTTGACTCGTTATTTTTTCGAAGAAGCAGTCATTTACTATATACTCATGCATGATCCAGTTTGTCTTCGCTTTCTAGGAAAACCAATGCCTACTTAACTCCAACTTGTCTACCCTCATGATGCATCTTTATATCAACAACAGTAGCCTTCCAGTGTCTGTTATCGACTGTTCGACTAGGACGACTCCCATTTTTGCATCTCTTATATGGAGTAAAGAAGAACCATATATTATCCTCCCACTTGTACCTCTCTGTCAATCATTGAATACAAAAAAATTCCATAAATCAGCAAACATTATATCAACAAATCTTCTACCTCAACCTCTCAAAAACAGATATATTGAAACAAAAATGACAAAACCTACTCATTTACCACATAAAAATAAGAGCAAGAGAGCAAGAAATTAAGCAAGCTATGAAGAGGGGTGCTCACTACTTTGTAGATATATAGCATGGGTGGTACTACTAACTATATAAGTAGACTAAAGAAGAAAAAGTGGGAAGAAGAAGAACAATAAGAAGAAGAGCAAGAAGAGTAATTTTTCAAGCTCAATCATATAGCGTTAGAAGACAAAATCGCCAGACACAAGAAAGAAGGCAAGAACAAAAGAAGCGTGAACCATGGAATGTATTATTTGATTCTAAGGCAGACTATAGGATTACTTTTTTCCTGGTGTGGTATCTATATATATATATATATATATGTTCAAATGGCTTTTTGTTTTGGAGTCTGAAATCTGGATATCAAATTCATACTGTGCTCAAATGGCCACCTAAAAATTTTCAACCATTCTCAACCAAAAATAGAAAAAAGTATATATGTATATATAATGTGAGAGGGACTTGAAGAAAGTCATATTGGTAAATTGGTTGACAATGTCCATCAAATGAAGTCAAGAATCAAACTCACAGAACAAAGTATTTATGAGACTAAATCAAGTTCGATTCTGTTATCATCTCTGTGATCACCCCAGGTCGGGTAGATCCTAGGTCGATCGGGTTAAATGGAGTCGCAACCATCCATTAGGTTAAGATGTGAATGGTCACATATGAGTGGGTCAACTAATCTAAAAAATAGACCAAAAATAAATTTAAATAAATGGTTTAATCAGAATGAATAAGGAGATAAATTAGATAATAAGACAAACCTAAAAAGCTGGAAATTCCTAAAATGAGCTAAAAATGATAAATAACTAAGAAATATCTAATAACGTATTATACAATCCTACAAAGAGGAAAATCCTTAACCTATTCTAAAAGATACTCAGGTCCCTAAATCTCTAAAATAAAAAAAAATAAAAAATAAAAAAAATCTTAACCAAGGAAAGTCTTAAAATGAAATCTCATTTATGAAATTCAAAATTTAAAGGGGCCAAAAATCTAGAATCTCTGAAAGCAATCCCCAACATAGGAATACTTAAAACTGATCTAACCTAAGGTACTTAACATAACCACTCCTAAAGATTTGAAAATATATTAAAATAAAATTAATAGTGAAATCTTAAAGGAAAATCTGAAAATTCCCAAATTTCTAATGACACACCCTAGAAGTCTCTAAAATCTTAAAATGCCTAAAAAGATCCTGAAGATTCGGATAAAAGCACTTAAAATAATCTAGAAATAGCCAAACTCATTTGATCCTAACATTACACCCAACACAAAATCCGAAAAGGGATGGTGATGAAATTACTTAAAGGGAACTTCCAAAACCTAAATTTAATATCTCAAAACATTCTGAAATCTAAAACTCTCTAGAGAAACCTAAAAATTCAAAGAAAGTATCCTAACATAATCAATATACATGTTTTAAAAGAATAACCCAAGGCTTTGAAGAATCTTAAAAAAAACTATAAAAGAAAAATATCCACAAAAGAAAATCCTAAAATCCATGAAGTGATCTAAACAATTTATAAAAAATTTCATGAGAACAAATTGCCTTCCTCATATGATGATGATGCTAAAAGTCAAGCCTCTAAAACATGTTCATAGAAGTCAAAAACAGAAAAATCATTGATCAATATACAAGCTTTCTCCAAACTGAATTTGCAAGAGTTCCATAAAAATTAAAGTCAGCAACATAAACTGGAAAAATCATTAATGCTCAGAAACTAAAAAAAAATAAAATAATAAGAAGAAGAATGAATATTGACCAACCACAACAAGAGGAATATATGCTTGCTACCAGAAAAAATTAAAAGAAATTAAATCATGACGTAAACTAAGAATGTTGTATGATTCGGCTGAATAGAAACGGAACCCTCACGTGATTCAATCCTCACTTTTTTGCTAGCCGAAAACCCCTTTTTATTGTTGAATCGACGCCCTAAAACCCCTAAAAGCCTGAACGATCTACTCTCCTATTGGTACTGGCCGAAAAATCTCCAACAAACCGATCTCAGGCTCGATTTTATTGAAGAACTTTAGGAACCCGACTAGGATTTCCGGATTTTTTGCAGAAAAAAAACTCCCTTCTTCCATCGATCTCTCCCTCTTTCTAGGTCTTTTCTTTTGTTTGATTTTTCTCCATTATTAGCCCAAGCTGAAAACTCTCCCACCCTGTTAACCTGTGCGTAGGGAGAGCATTTCATCTGGTCCACGAAGCTGGACCGTTGGCGGGAGCGCATGCTGTAATGCTTGCACTCTATGCTGCCCTGCATTATAAAGGGATACAAGCATTACAGAACGGCATACAAGCGTGCTCCATCCTCTGGTACAGCTTCGTTGACTAGACGAAATGCTCTCAATGTAAATGGGCTGGCCTGCACGACCCGCGGCACGTTTAGTGCGTGTCCGTTGTGCTTCGGATTTGTAAGGCCAGCGGCTCGAATTGGACCGTACCGTGCAGTGCCAACCCCTAAGGCCAGCATAGCATGGACCCATGACAAGGGCTGGAGCGTGCTGGCCCCGCCCGCCAACAAGCCCAGATATATAAAAGCATATAAAAAAATACAAAACAATCATACTACTTCTAAATGTTAAACCAATTTCTTAAATTTTTTTTTTTTTTATTAACTTGGCAATTTTACCTTATCAATGTATTTTCTACAATAAATATTTTGTAATTAATTTATTGTTTTGATGGTTTTTTTGTCATTTACTTTCAGCTTTTTACTTAACAAAAGGATTGAATTTTTAAATAACATTTCTTTACGAATATGTCCCTTATCCTTTATAAATAATTACTAATTAAATATTATTAAACCCATTTAAACAAAAGGGTACTTTAGATATCTTAAGTATTTACTTCATGTGAGCCTTAACAATTATTAAGTGATAAATTAGCCTTATAAATCCCACGAATTATTTCATCAAAAAAAAAAAAAAAAATCCTACGAATTAGATTGTTTAGTTGAACGTGTTTTTAGAAATATTAAAAGACTTTTTTACACACAAAACTAACATCGTCTGAAGGGAACATTTAAATAGGCAGTTGGGGATCATTACTGTAATGACCCAAAATCCTTAAAAAAATTTCCCCCTAATTGCTTTGTTTATTTGGCTAGTCTATTTATGTAATTATGCATATGATTGTGTGATTATTAAATTTGGGGTGTTTTCTTAATTAAAACCCTTAGTTAGTGGCATTTTTGTTAATTGGAGTTAGGGTGTTTCTGTAAATTAAGTGATTAGTTGGTGGCTGTAGTGAGAATAGGTTTTTCCTTTGGGGCAGTCTTGTAAAAGACTAATCCCCCAACAAATTTGAACGCACAGTCTTATGCGTGGAACTGGACGTGGGGAACGACCATAATTGTGGCTGCCATGGAGGTGAGATGGGGAGAGAAGTGGGGAGCAAGCTCCTTACTCCTCTAACCCATTTGTTGTTGATTCTTTGAATCATTTGGGATTGAAACTTAGAGAAGAATTTGAGAGATGACCCAAAAACGTGAGAGAGGGTTGGAAGAATCTGATTTTTGGTTTTAGAAGAGAGGAAGAAGAAAAGTACCATGTTTGGAGTTTCCATTTCGTCTAGCGGTTACTTGAATCCGAAACACGTAAGTAGCTTATCCAGTTACGTTTCGTATGATGAGATATGATGATTCGTATTCGCATTTCAAGATTTAGCATGTTTCTAGTTTTTAGCATGGATTTGTGATTTGAACGTCTGAGGATTATTCTACATGTGTTAGGATGATTATGATTTAGCCATTGCCATATGTATGTTAAACTTGATTTGTTTGAATCGCATGGATTACAAATATGCATCTCAGTTTTTATGTTCTATTCATGAAATTGCTGAATTTGTTTGATATTCGTATCGAACTTATGAATTTCATTTAAGATGATTTCATATAAATTAATGTGTGTGGTCTAGATAGGGATTTACCCATAAAAACCAGATAGAAACTTTGTTTGTGACCCTGGCTATAAGAAACCAGTAGAACAGAGCAACAACAATGATTTCGGTATCATTGTCTGTTAACAGTCGATCGAGAGCACCTATTGTGCGATCGATCCGAGGTGCGATCGATCGGAAGTGTAATCGATCGAAAATACGAGCGAGCGGAAGTGCGATCGAGCACAAATGCACATAGACAGAATACCTAGTGTGGACTGAGTGAGGGTTTGGATGTCTTTTGGTTTGGGTTTATCTGGTTACCTATTGATGAGGATCAGGTGGGGTCTAGGGTCGAGTACCAACAATGACTGTAACCCACTTGCCGTCCTTAACTTTTGTTAACCAATTAGACACACTCCTTAGTCGGTTTTCACATAGGTGACTAGAGATGATAATCCTTTTATGTTTGACTACGTTTTTGCATCATAGGAATGTGTATGATGGGTTCTAGTGGATTATATACGTGTATGGGCGCGTGGATAGCTTCTAAGGGAATCTCTTATCCGTGTTCCATAGGAGAGGGCATTCATACTGTATCCATGTGAAATGTTAAGTGAGCCCGGTTGGTAGGAAAAACAAGGTTGCCTAATCCCGTGGGTCGAAAGTCCTACAAAATAAGTTATGAATCATAGTTGGTTCATAAGGTCTACCGAACCTTGGGTATTGTAAACTCTAAATCAGCATATGGTGGACTTTGAACCATGGGTTAACACCCAGATCAGAGATGAGACAACCGCATGTTTCTGGGACATACAGAGCTCGAAATCTTCATGAAGCTGCAAGAGGGATGCTTAACATCTCATATAAATATTGGCATAAACACATTGCATTGCATTTTCGTGATTGAGCATACATTAGGCCATCTGATTGATCATACTTGCATTATACTCAAATCATATCACCTGTTGTTGATTTCTATCGTATTACTGTCTAATCTAGGGGTTTCTTGTCATATATGATGTATGAATTGTTTGACTGGATCATGCTTGCTAAGTATTCAAAACTCACGCAACTTTCATGTTGCAGGTCGATTTAAAGCAAATGACGTATGCAGCTTTAATTCCTGTTATTTATTTCCTTCTGTAATTCTTGAATGTTGTAATAAGGCTCAGCTGAAGCCAGTAGACTCTTTGTATTCTTTTTATTATCATCTATGGAATGAATTTTATTTTGCTTCCGCTACTCTATTATAAATTCGTTGAGATCGTTATCTCAAGCCGAATTGTGATACGAAAATCCACGGTCCAGAAATAGATCCCGAAGGTCTCACATCGAGATCTGTGACATCCCACCTAGGGATTCGAGCTACGAGATCTGGAGCGTGACAATTACCAAAGTTTTAAGCAGCGGAATGTCAACAGCTTTTCATTAGAGCAGCCACAAGTAATTTTTCCTAAATTAATTTATAATAAAGTAATCAAGATTTAAGTGATCCGAGCTCACCCCAAGCTAATTATGTGCTTATTTAAGCTTATAACTTATTAGAGTATTTTTTTTAGTTATAAGTGCATTTGGTAACTGTGATCTGGTAAGTTCCTACCCATACGCAATAGAGAGATAGCCCCTAGGGACAACTTATACTGAAAGTGGTTTCTAAATACTAATGATACTTTAAAAATGACACTTCTAACCTTGAACACAATGCTAAGCCTTTTGAAAATGACTTTTTTATCTCCAAATTTAGGATAGTTTCTATGAGTTTTGTTAAGATATTTAAGTATTACCAAACATATTTGTTTCAAATCAAGCAACTTATTGATGTTGTGGATAAGTGCTTCCATTGAGTTACTTATCCAACGAGTGCTTATTCAAAACACAAGCCGAGCCAAACGCAGCCTAAGAAAATTGTTTTCAAGTTTGGGTGATCTCACGAGCTTTATTATTTAGATTAAATTGGGCAAATCCGAATTCAAATATATGCTCTATTTTTAGGGGTGTCAACTTGTGTGGCCCGGCCCATGGCCTGTTCAATCCGAAGTAACTTTTGGGCGGGTGAACCTATGTTTTTAGGGCTTGTACTCAATTTTAAGACTGTACTATATGTTGGGTCGAATTTGGACCTCTCTTAACCTAGTCCGATGAGAGCCCGACCCTATCACCATTACCTATACTACTATTAAAAGCAAATAGTACTTTTAAGATTATTTCAGTACATTCTTTTATTTTTTTTAACACCTATTGTTTTGGACTATATCTCTTCCCCAATTTTTATTCTTTTTTATTTTACTATGACTCTTCAATTTAAATTTCCTATTCTTTATACAAAGAAAAAAACTTCTATTTTTACCCACCCACGTTGATTTTTCAATACATTCTTTTGTTTTGTTTTGTGTTTTTTAAGTTTTATCCAAAGACCTTTATTTTATTTTTTTTCGTTTTATTCAAAGAAAAACACCTCTAGTTTTTACTCACCCACGTTGATTTTTTCAGTACATTCCTTTATTTATTTAATTTTTTTTTTGAGTTTTATCCAAAGAAAAATATTTCTATTTTTACCCACTCACGTTTTAATAATATCTATTTTTTTGGACTATATCTCTTCCCCAATTTTTTTTTCCTATAAATCTTCAATTTAAATCCCCTATTTTTTTGGGACTATATCTCTTCAATTCAAAATTTTTATTCTTTAACCAAAGAAAAACACTTTTATTTTTACCCACCCACGTTGATTTTTTTCAGTATATTCCTTTATTTTATTTATTTATTTGTTTATTAAATGTTATCCAAAGAATTAGTTTTTTTATTTTTTTATTTTTAAGTTTTATCCAAAGAAAAACACTTCTATTTATATATATATATATATTTTAAGTTTTACCCAAAAAACACCCCTAACTTATACACGAGATATCCCAATTCCCTATTTTTTTGGACTAAATATCTTCCAATTGAAATATCCTTTTTGGACTAAAATCCTTCCATGACATATCTCCAATTCCCCTATTACTTAGGACTAAAACACCCCTTTTTTTTTTTACACTAAAACTCTTCCAATTAAGATATCCTTTTTGGACTAAAACTCTTTTAATGAGATATCCCCAATTTCTCTATTTGTATGGACTAAAATACCCCTATTTTTTTGAATAAAATATCCCTAAAT
The DNA here is from genome assembly GCA_031762675.1 of Pachysandra terminalis. NCBI lineage: Eukaryota > Viridiplantae > Streptophyta > Magnoliopsida > Buxales > Buxaceae > Pachysandra > Pachysandra terminalis. The sequence continues at coordinate 4,274 of JAUPMG010285783.1, read as the reverse complement.
TTAGTACACGCAATATCCCAAATCCCATATTTTTTTTCACTAAATCTCTTCCAATTGAAAAATCTTTTTTTCGACTAAAAATTTTCAATGACATATCCCCAATTTTCCTATTTTTCTATACTAAAACTCTTCCAATTAAGATATCTATATATAAACCCAATGATTTTTTTTCGAATCCATAACTTTCTCCTTCGACTTCTGAACTCCCTCCATAGAAGCCAATGATAAAGTCGAGTAACCTTTCTACAATTTTGTTTTCACATTGATGTTTAACTTGATTGTGTTTGTTTGTAACATGTAGATCAATATTTCTGCGTTGATGTTTAACTTGATTGTGTTCTGTTTGTAACATGTAGATCAATATTTCTCCAACTCCTTTTTAGTGTTATTTCCTTGGCTTAGTTTTTTTAGTGTTATTTGAAATAACTTTCCAGAAAAGAGGTAGAAGCAGTATTTAGGCTATTGGGGGTCCTTCATACCTTCTCACAGTTCATGGGAGAGCTTTTCTACTCTACTCACTTGATAGAGTATATCTATCTTGTAGACTTTCACATCTCCAATATATCCATAAAAATCTAGCTTGATATCTCATGAAAAATTTCTAAGTATGTTTTGGTCACCAGCGGTTACGATTTACATAATACATAAAAAACAAGACACCGAAATCAAGTCACAAGACAAAATGATTTACATAATCAATTTCTATGAACTGGTTATGATATCTATACACGGGCATGGATGCAATAAAGGTCAATCAATCTAAAAATAGTAACATTCTGCAGAATTCAGCAAAAATCATATAATTGCTTTGCAGAAAATATTAGGAGATGCAAACTATACTAACAATGATGTAGATGAGATCAGTTAACAAAAACCAATATTCATCATAGATTGAAAAAAGATTGTTCAATAAATGTATAATCACTTCTATAATGAAATTAAAATTTTATAATTTCTGATGCATCAAAATGACACAAAATAAAAAAGACCAAATCACAAGTCTAATTGTGGCAAATATTGCTGGAAAATGCTATAGACAATATCCAGACCGGTATTGATCTGAACCGCTCTAGTATCAACCGGTCCTAGCCAGTATCACCAGTCTATTTTTTTATTTTTTTTTTGATTTGAAATTTAAATAGCTGGCCCATTTTTTTCTTACTAGATCAGACAGTATCGTCGGTTCAGACTATGACTTGATCACATACACAATAAAATTTAATAAATTAAAAAATCTAAATACATAAAGAAATTAAGAATAAAATTAATTATCAAAATCTTGGATCGAATTATTATAAAAATCCAACTAACAAATTAAAGAATCTAAATAATAAAGAGAAATCAAGATTTCAGTTATTAGAGCCAAATGGATTTAAAGAATTTTACTAATTAAAGAAATCATATTAAATTGCAAAAAAAATCATATTAAATTTTAAAAATCAAGATTTTAATTAATAATAAAAATAATATTTTAATTAATTATAAAAATCAAGATTCTAACTAATTATACAAATTAATATTTTAATTGATTATAAAAATTAAGATTATAGTTGTAGTCATGAACCCAAGAATTCTAATTAATTATAAAATATCATTATCATAATTATCTTATGATAAGTTAACTTTTTGTAATTAACAAAGTGAGAAATTAGATATTAAGATAATGTTATTATATATATATATTTTATTTTAAGATAATATTATAAGAATCTTTACTAGATAAGTTGAAAAAAAAAAAGAAAAGTTCAAGATTCTATTAGGTAATAATTTTTCTTTTTATACCTAATAATATAATAAATTTATTAAAAAATAGATAACTAACTCGCGACTGCCACGCATTAATAAAATTTTATTTATATATAAAACTTATTTACAAATACATGTTGTTAAAATATTTATTAATATCTTAATCTAAAATTTATTTATAATAATGTCCTTTTATTTTATTTATCTAATAAAGATAAAAGTAAATTTAATATAATTTTGTTTATATAATTAAAAGGGCTATAAGTTTAAACGAAAAAAAAGATAGAATAATAAAAGTGAATCTTATTGAATTACGCATTTTGAAATATAAAAATTACGAGAATCTCGTTACTTTAAATTTTAACATATATTAATGATTAACCTTCACGTGCAACGCATGTGCACTCTTTGCTAGTTCTATTAAATAAGAAATCCTTGATCAAATATAACGACTCCTTTGTTCATCTTATTATTATTTATTTATCTTTTAAGTTACCATGACATATACACCATATTAACGTTTTATAAGTTCACTTTCCGTTTTCTTTATATGCAAACTTGAAAAACATTGATATGTCTTGGTTTATTTATTATTATTATTTTTTTGTGATAATCGAGGTGTCTGGGCCAGCTTGCGCGCACCATGACTAATCCCTGGGGCCCTGAAGTTAACGATTGGATAAACCTCCAGTGACCCCAAATGAAACGGCACCTGCAAAATCGAACCCCAAACCTAGTGCTTAATGAGGCACTAATTGCAAGTGACCATTGGGGCAACACTCGAGATTTATTACAAGTATATATGTTCACAATTCTCGTAATTTTGAAAGGTGTCCCTTATCATAGCAGTAAAGGCTTGGATTGTTACACCTAATGCCTAGGATCGATTTCTCCCACTTTCTTCTTAGCTTCTGAAAAAAAAAAGCAAAAAAAAAAAAAGGAAGAGAGAGAGAGAGATAGAGAGAGAGAGAGAGAGAGAGAGAGAATTTAGGCGCCTACGGGGTGTGGTCACCTAATCATCAGTGCGGACATACCCAAAAAAACATAAAAATCTTATGGTTCTAAGTGATAGGGCCGCTCCAAGCCCGACCCTAACCTTCTGAATAATTATAGGGTCGGACTTGGGTTCCAAAGATAGGGCCGTAAATGGACCTTAGGATTGTTAGAACCTATATTTTCATGATAGGTTGGGATGGGCTGGGTTAAGAATGGCCTGATCAAAGCCCAGCCCATTGATATCCCTCTATTTTTGGCTTATCAAACCCGCCTTCACAGGGTCGACTTGGATCAGTTATCCGTTTAACCCGACCCGTCGTCCTCCCACTAAAATGAGATAATTTCCCGCGGCGGAGACCTAAGTCTGAACGAGAGTGGATAAATAAAATCATAAAATTATTTGAAAATAAAAGAAGAACAAGAATCAGAATTACTTCTTAATCCAACAATAGCAGCAGCAAAGCAGCTAAAGAAGAAGAAAAAGGCGGGTTCATCAACCGAAAGACAAAACCCTAAAACCTGTAAGCCAAATCCTCTGTCTTTGTTTCTTCTTTTACTTCTTTCCATATTGATTCAAGGCAACGAAAACCTTACTCTGAACATGGATTTGAAACATTCATTTATAGAAAAAAAAATTTAATAATTTTGCTTCTATGATGAATGAATTCTTTGTAAGAAGATGAATGGTATTAATTCCATGAATATATGCATTGCATTTTTTTTTTTTTTTAAGTTGGAGGGAAATAAGTTATTAGAACAATTCTCATTGAAATTGATTTTGTTTAAGTTGTACAATTTGGTGGTTGATGATTGATCACATACCTGTATTTGGATTTTAGGGAAATCCACCTGAACAATTTTGGAGGGCTTAGAAAACTGGATTTGATATCTAATGAGCTTGAGAAATCCATATTATATGCTGAAATGAGTTTCTTTGGCACATTTTGTGTTTGATGTAATGCTTAACATTGTCAAAGAAGCTTTTTGATTCACTATTTAGTTTGCAAGCTGGGATAGTAGCAAACTTTTGTAGATCATAAATACTTGTGGATCAATGGATGTCAGTAGCTGCAAAAAAAAAAAAAAGCCATCTGTCAAGACTGAGTGATTAGTTTGAGGGTTGGCACTAGGGCTGTAAAAGAGCCAAGCTGAGCCGAGCTTTGCCCATCTCGGCTTGGGCTCATAAATCTCTAGCAAGGCTCAGGTTCGTTAAATTTTTTTTGGCATAGGCTTGACTTGGGCTTGTTAAAAAAATTTTGGGCTCCGGCTCGGCTCACAAAAGCTTAGCTCATAAAAGGCTCGGCTTGCAAAAGCTTGGATTAGTACAAATGCATTAATATTATAATTGATGATTATTATTATATGTCATATAATATATTAACATGCGTGTTTAATATTAATACATAATATTGGTGATGACGGATTTGTAAAAGGATAACTGTATTAGAAGGAACGAATTACAATCATCAACCAGAGAGTAAGGTAGGAAGTCTGTCTCAAGACAGCCTAAACCGTCGCGCAGCCGTTCTGTC
>JAUPMG010285772.1:0-17965 GCA_031762675.1 Pachysandra terminalis | reverse complement strand
TCTAAGTGAGGTTTCGGCTCTCTCATCTAACGAGCCGAGTGATAGTTATCTAAAATAGGAAGAGGAAAGAAGAAAAAGTACAGGATATAGATTTGAACATATCACCCATCTATAGAATTGTTAGAATTGTAAGGGACTTCTTATGATAACCTCCATTGCTCTTTAATTGAACTGATTATTTCTGATACAAAAGAATCATATCTTAAATGCTCCATTATAATGAATGATAACATATTAGAAGCGAGATGAAGTTGCTTCAAACACATCAATGACATCTAATTTTTGTTACAAAAGTGAGGAGTTTTCCTATATTCTTTATTTTAATTTTTTTGTGGAATACAAAATTGAGATGAGATGATACAATAATATGAATATAAAGATAAAATGATAATGAAGGACAAATATAAATGTAATAACAAAAACTCCACTGAAATTGTATGTAGATGAACTCTTAGGTCTATGGAAATAAAGATACTTGAAAGAGGTTTCACAACTACAACTGCCCATTGATATTGAGGTAAAACCTTCACATCATTACCATACGAAAGAAGAGAGAGAGAGATGAAGAAGAAGATCATTAATTCAGGTTAACAACAAAGCAAAGGTATTTTTTTTTTCTTGCATAATGAATTTATGGTTTCTCTGGTTCCAACTTTCAAACAACTTTTGTTTTTTTAAAACAGTTGTTCGGTAATTTTTTGGAACGGACTCATAGACAAAACATAACTATTCAGCCATTTTTTGGATTTCGATGAGTTCTCTGTTTTGGGAGCACTTTAAAAGTGTGACATAGTTTTCTTATGAAATCTAGCAATCGAAAACATATTTTTTCTAAAAAAAAAAAAAAAAAACTTATTCTACAAAAGGGCCATTTCTGATGTTTTTCTTATCCTTGGTAATTATGAGATTTTCCATTGGATCGGGTAACTCTGTTCGGTTTTTGTCTAACTTGTGGTGGGGTGACTCCACTATTGCCTCTCGTTTCACTAGAACTTTTTCTATTTGTACCCCTAAGGACTCCTTTGTCTCTGAGGTCCTTAGTTGGTCTATCTCTGGGCTTTCCTAGAATCTCCCATTCAGAAGGGACCCTAGACCAGTTGAGTTAGAGGAATTGTCTTGCTTGTTTGAGTCGCTTAAGAACCTTGTCTTAAATGATAGTTCTCCTTATCATAATGTGTGGAGTCTTGAGTCTAGAGGGACTTACTCCTCTAGCTCGTTTCGGCAGTATTTGATATCAGTGGAGCCTCGTCTTTCCCCTCCTTTTTCCTCGTCTTTGCTTTGCGGGGCTAAGCCCCTCCCTCCCCCCTCCTAAAGTCAAAGCTTTTGTCTGGACTACTCTCATTCATTGTATTAACATGGCTGATATTCTCTAAATAAGGAGGCCTTTCATGGTTTTGTCTCCTCAAGTGTGCCCTTTGTGCTTGATCTCGGGGGAATCAGTGGACCATCTATTTGTGGCTTGTGCTTTTACAGATCGGGTGTGGAACCTCTTCCTCCTTACCGTTGGTTATGTTTAGGTTATGCCGAATTAGAGATTTGATGACCCAGTGGGTTTTTCTTGGATTAAGTAAGAGAAGTCAGATTATGTATAGAACAATTTTCTTTGCTGTCCTTTGGGGGATTTGGTGAGAGAGAAATAAAAGGATCTTTTGAAGATAAAATGAAGGGTGTTAGGGCTACTTTCGATTCCATTATGGCTATGGCGGTTTCTTGGTTGACTTTCCTTCTGGAATTTAAAGATGTGGCGTGGTGTCACGAACCAAACCAAAAAATCCCAATTCTGATATTTCAAACTTAATTCGTAACTCTCACCCCATATGGCGATGGGAGTGGTAAGCAATATCTAACCAAGGTTGTTAAATAAAAAAAGAATTTACATAAGATAAGTTATGAAAAATTAATACTCTTAGAATAATACCTATTACAACAACCTTCAAGCAAAAGCAGCGAAAATCTACACTAGTCTAGTGCTTCGAATCAATTCCTAATAACTATTGAAAATCAACTGCATAAACATTTAAGCTATAGCGAATAAACCCTGCTACAAGTTCTAGTAAAAATATCAAATATAATCCTAGAAATGACTAATGTCTATATGAAACCGAACATCGGAATATCAAGGTTATCCTAGAAGATCATATTAAAGAGTAATAGTAAAGTAAGTATTATATTCAATCCAAAATTAAACAGCGGAAAACAAATAATAGAAACTAAGTTCTATACTTAATCAAATCCCCATTTAAATAGTCATCCAACAAGATAATCTATATAAAATCTATTAAATCCATATTACATAACATTATTCATAATAAATGTCTTCATCTTCATCAAGGTTCTGTCTTGGTTTTTGTGATCCCGAGTACCTTCATCTAAAAGACCTAAAAGGTGGTTGTTTGAAAGCATGAGCTAAACATAGCCAGTAAGTAATCAAGCCCAATATAATTTACGATTGAAGTAGGGCCAAAGCCACTCTTCAATGATATCCAACAACAGTAAAATATGTGAATAAAATAACGTGTAACAAGGATGCTATCCAACAACAGTAGAGATGTGAATGAAATGACATGAATCTAGGATGCTATCCAACAACAGTGGAAATGTGAGTGAAATGACATGAATCTAGGATGCTATCTAACAACAGTAAATATGAGTGAAATGACATAAATCAAGGATGCATACCAACAACAATAAATATATGAATGAAATGACATGTATCAAGGATACATATCAACAACAGTAAATATATGAGTGAAATGACATGAATCAAGGATACACATCAACAACAGTAAATATATGAGTGGAATGACATGAATCAAGGATACACACTAACAACAGTAAATATATGAGTGAAAGGACATGAATCAAGGACGCATACCAACAACAGTAAATATATGAGTGGAATGACATGATTCAAGGATACACACCAACAACAGTAAATATATGAGTGGAATGGCATGAATCAAGGATGCATACCAACAACAGTAAATATATGAGTGAAATGACATGAATCAAGGATACACACCAACAACAGTAAATATATGAGTGAAATGACATGAATCATGGATGCATGAGGTCAAGTCTTAATTAATGCATGCTGTGCACAAACTATATAAAATCACCAATGTGATTTAAACAAACATTCTAATATGAAATGTTGTTTGTGTAGATTTCACATAGATCAATTCATCTTTGGGCAAGATGTCTTCTCGAGCCATCCCCCCAATACAGAGCCACTCCCAAAGATGAAATACAAGCTGTTAAATATATTCATATTAATGGAGTAAGTTCCCACATGATCTCAATACAACTATCCAGGATGTCCCACCAGTGTGACCTCATCCCCGTATTCACAACTGAGGGATAGGATTATTCTATGAGCGCAAACATAGTTTTAAGGGTTCTCAACCTAGAAGGCACAATCCCCCCACTTATTTTTTATCATGGGTAATACTCCAAGGTTCCATTACGTGGATTAACCTCAGGAAATCATACTCATTAATAACCACACAGAAATCACTCTTAACATGGTACAAAAGAACATATATTGGGATGGCCAGTCCCTCAATACATACAATTTCAATTCTCCTCACATATTATGATTTCGAGATCATAATTCTCTCATAGTCATCTTGAAATCCAGAAGAATGGATTCAGAAAAAAAGGGTAAGGCTCGTAGACTAAATCCATGGTCATGAAGCAATGATGTGCAAGTGAGAAAGTGCTCATTAGCTAAGCAATTAGTTCATGTGTATAATGTGTAATACAAATCAAATACCATGGTTGTAATAATTACACAAACAATATAGAATTACGAGATTTAAATGATCAGGTATCATGTATATGTGAGCAACCTCAGCTTTTAATATAAAACATGCTTGAGTTAATGTTAGAGTCTAATACAGGTCCATTCAAAACCTCACCCATCAATCGGAAATCAATAAATAAAGAATATGGGTCAATAAGGAAGCAACTAATTGAAATATTCACAATTGAACCAAACAAACATCATATTTGAGCAAATATGGGTTGTGTATAAAGTTTCAAGTCAAGCGAACATGTTTGAGGAAAAAGATTAGTTCTAGGACAACCTTTACTCGTACTCAAATGCATAATGATAATCCAGTAAAACTAACATCATAATCAGTCTAATTAGGTCAAATTATATGCTTGTATGTGAATTTTCAGTCAAAATGGGCAAGTTTGGGTTGGCTCGGCATACCTTTCGGTGCACCGAAGTCAGCCTCGGTGCACCCCTCAGAGCACCGAAATGGGTCTTAGCGGATTTTCCAAGGACCATGAAATCCCTAGAATTCTCGGCGCACTCCTTGGCACGCTGAACAGTGTTTTATGGGTTGACACCCCTACACTAAAATTGCCATAACTTCGTGTGTATAAGTTGAAATCGCCACAAATTTGTCTTGTTAGATTCCTAACGAACAGAGGAATCCAAAAATCTAAAGTTTGAAGCATTCTGAGCTTGGTGGACTTCTTGGCAAACCGAGGAAGTCATAGGAAGGTTTTATGGGTTGTTCGATATATGAACAGCTCGGCGCGCTGAGTAGACTGCCGAGCTACAGGTTTGAGTTATTCATACTAGATTTGGTTCTCACACAACGTTTAAATGTAAATCATAACAATGTAAGCATGCATAACATCAATTCTTCCACAATGGATTGAGTGCACATGCACACTATCCAAACTATAGGAATGGCTTTTCAAGGTCGGTGAACCAACTCTCTTATAAATAGTCCACTCAACCCTTCTTATAAACGTCAATGTCCGACATTGGATTGAACACATGCACAATATCCAAACAATAGGAATGGCTTTTTAAGGTCAGTGAACCAACTCTTCTATAAATAGTCCAATCGACCCTTCTTATAAACGGCAATCTTTCACAGTCGACTGAACCATGTACACTATACAAAAGGTATGTGTGGCATTTTGCGACTGGACCAACACACTATCCTCTCTTTTATATATATAGGTTATTTATATTACTTCGAAAAGATAGTTAAACATCTCTGTTCTATACAATAATGATCTCTCACAAGCGTTCAAGAAATGAAATCAGAACTATGTACTACAACAACCTAGCTAGAGTTTTCGTCGTATTTCGTTCTATGTCGACATGGGATTCTTCACCTTCAATTTGTACACAAACCTTGTAACGGTATCTACGAGCACGGAACAGGAAGTAGATCAAATTCAAGACTCCCATGGCTGCAATAATGTAGTAGAAGTAATCAACTCTACCAGCATTGATATCCTCCGTCAACCAGTCAGGGTGGCCGGGCTTTCCTGTGGTTTTGTGCACAATGTTCACTACTAGACTACTCACGTAGTTAGCCCCGGCCGCGGTACAAAAGAATAGGGAGTTACCAATAGTACTCGTGTTCAGGGAACTGCTTGTTGAAGAACTCAGCCTGTCCTATAGTACTGAATGCGTCAGCTAAACCCACGTGGAGAAGTTGTGGTGCAAGCCACATGATCGACATGGGTGCAATCCCATCAGCTCCTCCATCTGAAATGGCTGAACCCCTCCTCTTCTCAACAACTACAAGGACAAAATAGAGATCACAATTCCAATTCCCACCCTTCGGAGAAGTGTTAAGCCGCCTTCGTGTTTAGTGATTCTTGGAAGCTCAGGTACAGCGATCCGATAGTAAAATGGGTCCCAAATCCCAAGTGCAAGCATCGATATAACCGAGAGTGATTCCGGAGGAATCTCAAACTTCAGTCCAAGGTGCCGGTCCATTTTCAAGGTTTGGTATATAGGGAATGTCCATTGTTGAGCCATTGCAGTGTAGCAATAATAATACCAGATGCCAATGTAGGCACAATTCTTATCAAGCATTTTACCTCTTCAACCTGTTGGATGCTGCAGAGCCTCCAATGATTCAATGGAGAACCGTCGAGTTTTAATTCGCCATCGACTACTATAGAAGCCTTGTTTAACGAAAAAGAGACGATAACGAAAATTGAAAATGGCCATCAAGCAATAAGTATTGATATTAAATTATATAATTTACTATTGGCACAAACTATATATTCGGAATGATTCAGAAGAAAAACATGGCAAAACTAGAATGATAATCAATTATATTCCACTTAACAATATTACTATTTGCATCCCACTTAACAATATTACTATTTGCATCAAATGATCTCTTCTAAATAAAGAAGGGAGTGGTACAGAAAAACATTTTTTCTAAATTTAATTACAAGTTTGACTAATATCAAATCAAAATCTCTCTCCAATAAATATATATATGTATGAACCTTATGGCGGGAAGCTGGAACCATATATATATATATATATATGTATGAACCTTATGGCGGGAAGCCGGGGTTCCACATAAATCGGAGAGAAATAGTCAATTAATTAATTATTTCTTTTGGTCGGCTTATTCTTTGAGTAGCATAATGATACGGGGTCATAGCAAACTGTCACCTCCGTGACAGACGTCTGAACCTTGTAATAAGGCTTATAGTTATAGGTGTCTACAAAGTGTTTTGCCCAAAAAAAAAAAAAGTCTAAAGTGAGAGAGAGAATAAGTATCTTATTACAACATGTTTTATCATAAAAACAAAAAACAAATTAATGTACAGAGAGAGAATTAAAGCAGCAGTCACTTCTACTTTTTTAATCTTGAATCATGATTATAATTTCTTAATCATGAATCATGATTATAATTTCCTATTCCTTCCTCTCTAACCCCATCTCCTTCACCACTGTTGCTGTTGCTGTAACAGCAGCACTCCAAACACACCAAAAACACCTCCGGATTTCTATCGCCAATCTTTATTGTCGAGCAATATTTTTGAGTCGTCGCTTAGGCAAAAGCGGGGGCTCACAGCAGATTGTTCCGCGCTGTCTAGTTGTTTTGAAATAAAAAATTTTTTGCTACAGTGCTTATGAGAGAATCGGGGTCTTATGGGACCCCGGGTCCCGCCATAAGGCTCATATATATATAACACTAAAGAAATCATTAGGTAACATTTTTTTTTCTATATAAGATATGATGTAGATGTATCACCTGAACTGGTTGGTGAGAGGAAGTTTTGAGACAATAGTAGTCCCTTTCAAGGGAGGATCATAGAAGATTGATTTCCCGTGATCTTCAGCGATCGCTGGAAGCTTAAGAGGCCGTTTCTTGTAAACAGCAACAAAAACTTATGCAACACCAGAGAGCACACTCCCCTCAGGTTGGACAGACATACAAACGGGTGCCGAGGAAGAAGAGCAGGATGGCGAAGAGCATAACTGCGGTCGGGATGCCCAGGCCCCAAATCCAACTGATGGAGTCTTGGATGTAAACAATGAGAGTGAGAGAGATCATGTTAATCACTGTGTAGGTGAAGTAGTACCAGTTGAAGAAGCTATTGATATCTTTCCTTCCCGGATCTGTGGTTTGGTCAAACTGGTCAACGCCGAAAGGGGAGGCTGCATGGCTTGATCCAGCCGCTCCAATTGTTAAGAAGCCCAAGCCCATGAAGAGGATGGCTAGCTGACCTTTAGTAGGGTCCATGCAGTGCTCTTGGTTGCTGCACGGGTGCGGACGCAGCTCTGGAAGAGTTGCAGTTAGTGCTATGATCACCATTCCTTGTTCATCAGTGACAAAAATGTTTTAAGAATTGGTCAAACACTTGGACACAATTTTGGAAACTTGTAGTCAGAATCATCTTATTCTTTTAATTTGATTAATTTAGAATTTTTAAATAATTTTATGTACAAAAGTAGAAGCAGGGATGGCAAGGGCTCGCATCCTCTACAAGATGGTTATAGCCATCTTTACAACGCCAATCGGAGGATGCCACGGGGTACCAAGGAGGTACCCGAGAGAGATACCCAGGGAGTAGGGTACTGGTGGTTTGTTCATGGGGTACTAAGGATAGGAGGTACCGGTGACTTATTCATGGGTATCAAGTTGGGGATACTGGTGACTTATTTATGGGATACCCTATCCATGTGGTGCCTCTTAATTGGAGTTGTTTAGATTGCTGCTCACTCTTTGCTGTAGAGGATACGAAACCGGGATGATAGTGAGGCGGCTTAAGCGGATAACCCACGCATGTCCTAATAGTTCGGATTTGGTAACTCATAAATCTAGTTAGGATAAGTTTCGGTTTAGCTCAACCCAGTTAGGCACTAGATGCTAATCATCGATATATATATAAAAGTAAATACTTCAAAAAAATTATATATAACAAATAATATTTATTTTAATATATCTAACATTCAGAGGTTGACTCTACTCTACTCGATAGGGCCCAAAGCCTGCCCGACCCAACCCTAATAACAATCCGAATTCAATTTTTTATTTGGGTTTGGGTTCGGTCCGGGCTCCAATTTGAGCTCGAACTAAAGTTCGGTCTAGGTTCAGGCTTAGGTTTATAAACCCTAAAAAGCCCGGTCCGGACCGAATAATTAGTAATAATAACTAAATATTTTAATTATATATATAAATTATAACTTTAGATATGAGCCGTTGATAATTCTTAATCCAAGGGCTCATATCCAAAAGAAAGTAGAAGACCTAATCTCTAAAGGAAAGAAGAAACTTGGGAAGATGTAGAGATTCTCCAGAACTGCCACCATTCCATCTCCGAGCAGCTATTCTCCGTCCAAAATCATCAATTAATCAAACCTTCTCCGATTCCATCTCCGGCCATTCTATTAGGGTTTCCATTTTCGCAATCTCAATCCATGGATGGTCCTGAGATTGCGAGTGACCATTCTCGCCAGTGGCTGTTACCTAGCTGTGAGCGTTCGATCGGCAACGAAAGTAACCAAATGGAACATCTTCTTACTATAGAGCAAAAACAAGCAGATAAATTGAAGTAAGAATATTGGACTGGTTCAGCAGGTCTCAAGTACTTTTGGTTCTGGTAAGCAAAGCTTCAAAGAACAATCAAATGGATACCTTTCTGAATTCTGACCTTTTGGATTAACAAGAAAAAAAAAATAGAAAACGAAATGGATCATGGATTCTGTGGTATGGAAAATTTTCATAGGAAATATGTTAAAATCCCTTATATTGAATTACTGCTTGAGGCTTTTCCAGAGTGACAAGTGTTTGTGCTTCAGTTCAGGATTCAATAGTCAATTGTACTATAAGAAAAATAATGAAATCTTACAAATACTGCCGGAAGCAGTTGCTCTTGTTCATAGAAGAACTTCTACACAACTTATTTTATAATTACCAGAAGTCCATACATGAACATGAACATGAACAATCTCTGAAATGGTAAAGCATGTACTATCCCTTGCATTTCCTAGGTTCGGGCAAGCTGATTTCAGTTCAGGTTGAGCCCGAAATGATTGGAACCCGGCCCAACCTGCCCTACTTACACCCCTAGACTGCAAATATAGGTTAGATTAAAAAAAATATATATATATATTCAATGGTGTTCGGGCCGGCCCGAACCCAGCCCAAACTCAACAAATTGAGTTCGGGTTGGGTTCGGACTTACTTTGTACGTGTTCAGTTCAGGCCAGCTGGGTTCAGTTCGGGCTCAGCCCGAACTGATTTGAACCCGGCCCAACCCGCCCTACTTACACCTCTAACCCGATACCAACCCGATTGGGTTAGGAGCGGATTTGGTATTGAGAGGAATCTTATTGGGGCAGGTTAGGGTTTGTGAAAACAGATCCATATCATCTCAAGTTATAATCACCTGTTAGTTAGTTTTTTCTTTTTTTTTTGGAGAGGTAAGTAATTTCATAGAAGAAAAAGAGAGAATGTACAAAGAAGCCAAGAGTCCCAAAGCATTGGCCAAACAACCACTTAAAAGAGATGAAAAACATACTCCCCACACTATCAGTTGGGGGAGAACAACAAATAGACAGGTCTCCACCAGTATCCCAACAAGCCACCACCGCCCATCCCTAGCATGAGCCACACCCACACACTGTAACTGCACAAATAATGCACCAACACAACAGCAACACAGTCCTAACACAGCACCACCCAGGCAAGAGCCAAGAGCACTTGCCGCATCCCAGTCTAGGAAATCAGCAGCTCACACCCCAACAAAACCAAATATAAGCAGGCCGAGTCCCACAGCACCGAGCATTCAGTACCACAGACCAGCAGTCCCTCCCTATATGTAAATAGTATCAGCCACCATAAGAACAAGCCAATCGCAGTATAAACCAATGCCAGCACTTCTCACCAACGGAGGTTGGCCCGAGTGGAAGAGGCTCTGGTCGCTTAAGCAAGTGGTCTCGGCATCGAGTCTTTGTGGATGCAGCAAACCTTGTTGGGAGAGGTCCCCGCTTCGGCACCCGACAGTACCACGGAGGAATAGTCCTAGGCGAAGCCTAGGGATACCAAAAAAAAAAATACCAGCACTTCCTCTATATATAGCTCGCATTAACAGAAGTAGCCACATGAACTAACCAGAAAACAGATTGCAGAACATTATACCCAGCACCAACATAATAGAATATGGCACCCTGAAGAGCCACCTAATCACCTGTTAGTTGATTTGAAACCAATTATAATGTGACACGTGAGATAAAGTGCTTACCTATAATAAATTTAAAATTTTCAAGCACAAAAATAAAAGACAAAAGCACTTCATTATACCAACGGAGGTTGGCCCGAGTGGAAGGGGCTCGAGTCGCTTAACCAAGTGGTCTCGGTATCGAGTCCTTGTGGATGCAGAAAATCTTGTTGGGAGAAGTAACAATATACAAAATAAATGATCCATAATACAAATTTGCAGGATTAGGATCTATATGCGTTTATTATACACCTTTGTAGTTGAATTGTCCTCATGAGCATATGTTTGATAGGAGTAATAAAATGTTTGGGCTTTAAAATAGACGCTAATAATTATTATTGAAAATAAATATTTAATTTTAACCATATGCCCAATACCTTACTATAACCAACCAACAATTTTTTGAACTTAAAGTATGTACTCTGTAATTAATATTGATTCTCCTGTAGCCCTGTTGTTTTTTCTTTTATGCACTATAACCTACCATTATATTCCAACATTGAAGATTGCAAATATACTAAGAACCAAAAAATCATAACACCTTCTATAACAAAAAAGATAAATAATAAAAAAAATTAATAAGTATTAAGAGATGAATCATTGAGACTCAAAATTGAAAATAGTAGATTCATATTTTTTTTCTATTTTATAAAATAGATGTGGACTATAAAAAAAAGAAAATGTAAATATATAAGTTACAAAAAAGCAATTCTATCAATCAAGTAACAAATTAACAAACAAAATAGAAGATTGATGCAGTTATTGAAGACAACAATACAAACGATAGAAATAAAATATATAATTTATAATGTAATTCGGTTTGGTTTAGGTTTGACCACTAAACCGAACCAACCGACAGGTATGGAAGAAAGAGAGAGAAATGTGGTAGAGAGAGAGAGAGAGTGGAGTTGTATAGGAGAGAGGAGTTAAAAAAGCTATTTTTTTAAAAAATAAAAAAATAAACAAAATTTATTAAGATGACATGTTGTCCCTTTATTATAGGGATAAGGTTAAAAAGGTAAATTAAGGTGCTCTATTAACATCGATAATTTTTTTTCCAAAGGTAAAAACAATAAAAAGGCAATTTTATCTTATAAAAATTAGTTTTTTGATTTTTAAGTTAGAGTTAAGAAGGCAAATTAATGTGCTCTGTTAACGTCGTTCATTCGACATCACTAATAGGGGTAGGGTTCAACTCGGTTGGGTTTGATACGGGTTGACATAAACCCAAGACCAAACCGATAAATCGGTTCGATTAAAATGATAAATTAAGGTCCGATAAATTTTTTTCCAAAGGTAAGGCCAATTTTGTCTTCTAAAAATTAGTTGTCTGTCATCCATTTAAATATAATTTTTAAGTTAGGGTTAAAATGATAAATTAACATGCTCCGTTAATGTCGCTTATTCGATATCATTAACAGTGGTAGCGTTCAACTCGGTTGGGTTTGGTACGGATTGACATCAACCCAAGACCAAACTGACATTGATGAATGTTAACCCACAACTGAACCAACCTTCATAACCAGAAAATTGAACCGAACTGAAATGAAGACCCTAATAACAGTCAGGGTTTTAAGGATCGAACCAATCCGTATCGGGATTGGCTAGGACCGGTCCGATCCCAAGCCACGATACAACAACTATTGTATCAAGTGGCTTTGGATCTGATCGGTCCAACCAATACAGATCCGGACCTGTCTAGTGATTGGATCGGACCGATCCAAAGGTTTTTTTTTAATTTTTAAAATTAACGATCCTACTTTATTATTTATTATCTGAGAAGTCAGATTCTAGAACTTCCCAAGTCGTAGGGGGAACAATATGGTGTATCGAGGGACATACCAGAAAGGTGGCAAAAGACGCAAAGGCAATAATTCGAAATCTGCCGAGATATGCATCAGAGATAAATGCATCAATCAACGGTGCAAAATTTGTTGTACCGTACCATATGTTCAAGACGTTGGTAGTGAACACCTGATCCAAGTTATACTGCTTTAGCAAGTACACCGACATGGACCGACATGTTAGCATTCAACCAAATTGTTGATAGAATTTATACGCATATATCAGCTCTCTCTCTCTCTCTCTCTCTCTCTCTCTCTCTCACACACACGTCTATATATATATAAGGGCGGAGCTAGGAAATTTTGTGGGCCAAAGTATAATACCTATAGTCTATAAGTGGTAACGGTTAGGTCGGCAGGTTATAAATGAATGGGTTACAACTTAAATGGGTTGATTCAACTCGTTTATAGACGGGTTGTGAAATCATGGAACCCAAATCCAATCCAATTAAAATTGGATTTTATTTATTTTTATTTATTTTATTTATTTTTTAAATAAGACAGAGTGGTGCTCTAAACAAGTAGATTCGAGACCTCAAGCTCGGCTCATATGAGCCGAGACCGAGCTAGCTCGACTTGTTGACCGTCTTAGGACAAATTCTATAGAGAATGGGAAAACTCTAAATTGAGTTTCTTTTTCTTCTTATTTCTAAAAAAATAGAAATTACAAGAAATTTTAGCTACATGTTTTCTTTTTGGAACTCAGTTGCCAAAAACATAAATTATAACAAATTTTAGCAACAATTTTTTTTTTGAAACTGAGTTGCATTGAATTCGAACAAAATTCGTTATATTATATAACTGTTTATATATAAATTGAACCATGATATACTCTGTCTCTCTATAAATATATATTTTTAATTTGAAGAGGCTATTCTTGTTATTTAAAAAAAAAAATTAAGAAGGGGCCATTCTTCTTATTTTTTTTTTTAAATTAAGCAGACCCATTATTTTTATTTTTAAGAAATACCAATCCTAGAGACAAAAAAAAAAAAAAAAAAAATCCTATAGACACCTACTTTTTTTGTTTTAGTTTTGGGGGCAATCTTGCTATTTTTAAGAATATTTTTTTTTAGGGAGGGGTCAATCTTGCTATATACATAGGGTCAATCTGCCCCTATATATATATATATATATATATCAGCTCACACACATATAGAAATTTTTTTAGGGGGCCAATTTAAATCAGAAACAATAAAAAAAAAAGTACTCTAGTGCATCTCACCAATTTTAATTGTTTTGACTGTTTTATCAACCGAAAGATACTGAGAGCAATTCACACCATCCAATTGATAAGTGACTCAAGATAGATCACATGGACAATATATTATCGCAAATAAATCTCATCAATTGTTTTAACTTTTTTTTCAAAAAAAATTCTCATTAATACATGCATAATAGATTTTTTCATATTATTATTGAATTTTTTAATAAATTTAAAATTATGCACAAGCAAAGCAATTATCTCATGAGGTTAGGAGAATCATTTTTGTCATATAAAAAATAGTTTTGGGGTTGAAATTTGATGTTTAAGGTGAAATTCATTATGCATAAGACAAGTGTGATTTTTAAAATAAGTTGTTACACTTGAAAATTGTTTCACAAAGTTTCTAAATTTGGAACGTTTCTTAAAACAATTGAAAAAACATAAGATACATATCCAAGTTTTAGACCTAAAAGCATTTGTACAGGGGAAAAAAAGTAGTCTTAAATGGGGGATGTTAGGAAAATGTACAATATTATGCAAAATCAATAAATAAAAAATAAAAAGAATAATGTATTTTGATCAATTAATTTGCAAAAATCTATGTAAAATTTTTATTCTTTTATTAGGCAATTTTTAGTAGAAAAGATCTTCATTGGAATGAACTCTAGATTATAAAAAATAAAGTAATTAAATATTAAGAATTAATTTTTTATAATTTATTCAATAAATATACTTAATTTTAATTGATGAAATTGATCGAAATAAAAATTGTTTTTTTCATATCTTTTTTTAGAGTAAAGACATTATAAGCTTTTTAACTACAAGAATATGGTTACAAAAGATATTTTAAAAAAGTAAAATACAAATAAAAAATATGATAATATAAGATATAAATAGAAATATATCTCTCAATAAAAAATAAATTGATATATATATATATATATATATATATAAATAAATAGATATAAGATTATAATTTAAAAGAATTATGTGTAATATTGTAATTTAAAAAGAGTTGAAGTAAGTGTTTATAAAACTAAATGAAAATGAATATAAGATCATAATTTTAAAATATATACAAATGGGTATAAGATTGTAATTGTGAAATCTATGAATCTAAACTAATAATTTTAGAAAACTAAAAAGTATAAAAAGGTAAAAACTTTTGTGATTGTGAAAATATTATAATTTTAAATATCTAACTGTAATATAATAATTTAAAAACTAAAAAGTAAAAACGGATGAGCGTCTTTGGGTTTGGGGGGCCACTATGTATTGCCACTCTACTCAAAGAAAGTAGAGTGGCAGTTCATAAGGTGGTGTAAACCCTGCTGGGGCGGCTTGTAGAGTGAAACATAACTGAGGGTGGAATTGTACTTTTACCCTCGGCTGATGCACTTTATGGGCGAAATCATATTTTTACCCCCGGAATGAAACACGTCAAGGTTTACACTATAAGCTACCGTCAAAATGTGTCAAAGGAAAAAAAGAAAGTGAAAGTAAGCGTTTTTTTGTTACTGTTTGGTTATTGCAGAAAAATTGAATAATTTCTAATGAAAATCTTGCATCATATATTTGATTAACGAGAAAGTCATAAGAATTCGGAACACAATTTTTTATTATGTCCTTCTGATATAAATTATATTTATGTTATGTTAAATATTTATTTAACATATTAAGCTCATAAAATATTATTATAATGACATATAATTACATACAGTTTATATCACATGTGAGATCTACAATATTATTATAATGATATATAATTATTATGACATAATTATTTTAATTTGAAGGGCAAATTTGAAATAGTGTACTTTCTTGAAGAGTAAATTTGGAAGTTATAATTATATTAAGCACACAAAATATTATTATAATAACATATAATTATTTTAACTTGAAGGATAAATTTGAAATAACACATTTTCATTCTTTTTTTACGCAAAATCCGACCATGTGCGGGAAAACAAAAGTGACCCTTTTCTAATCAAAAGTTTTCTTAAAAAACTGTGGGACCCATGTTCTTTTTCTTTTATTGCAAACCGAACATTCAAAGGAAAAAATAAAAGCACTTTTCTTTTTTCTTTTAAAACAATTTGACGTTAATTAAATGCAGACATAAAGAATCCCGGTCCGTACATAAGACAGGGAGGGCATTTTAAAACTTTTGAGGACCACGGCCCCAGCAGGGTCCATATAGAGAGAGAGACCTAAAAAGTAAGGCTTGGTATTCCATCCTCCGAGCTTTCTTTGGGTTGTCGGCACTGCAGATTCTGATCTTTTGGTTTTTGAAGCTGTGACGATACAAGAAGGAAGAAGAAGAACTGATCAAAAAGCATTTGATGAGGCAGAAGAACCAGGTTTTGTTTATTAACGTCCACCATCTTAATTCTTTTGAGGATGAGATCTTCTTCATGGGAACACCTACAAATAAGAGAGCGAAAGATGTGATAGCCCAAGAAAAAAGTGAGCAAAAAAAGGAAGGACCATGAATTAAGAAATGCAAATTACGGCATTGTTCCGTAAAATGACGTATAACAGATAAGCATAAGCGTTGGTCTAAATGCTGATAATTTTTTTGGAAAATTAGGAGAAAGTGTAGCTTTTTAACAGTAGTTATAAAATTATCTTTTGAAAAGTCTTTATTGGAGAAACCTCTCTTTACTCAAAATTAATTGCGGTTAAGGCAATTTGCGATGTAGCAAAATGTTTTTACTCCAAAATATCCCTTTTGTGTTTTCTATATATTTTTATTAAAAGGATTACAATGATTTTACTTTTATACCTTCTTCTAAAACTAACAAGAAGAATGCAAAAATAAAAAAACTCAGATTCGTGAAAGCTTGAAGAGGAAACCAAGCCACCTAGGACTAGAGCGTCTTTGTTTAGAGGAAATCAAATTCACGACAGAGACGGCTTCTTCGCTTGGGGGAAACGAAACCTCCATCCATATTCTCCGATGCAGCTTCTTTGTTTGGGGAAAACCAAACCTCCGACCATATTCTCTTCTTCTTCTTCCCCGTTCAATCTTCTTCACATGTAACAAAAGAAAAGAATGAAACATTAATTACAAACCCCCCCAAAAATATAACAAATATCCAATAACCCCAAAATCAAAAACCCAAATCCCTTAACCAATTAAACCCAAACCGGACTCCAAACCAACCCGAATCGAACCCAACCAATCCAAAGACAAACCCAAATCCAAAACCCAAGTCCAAAATCCATTAAACAACCAAACCAAATCAATAAACTAGAAAATCCAAACAGACCCAATCCAAATCAAACCAAACCGAAAACGAAATCCAACCAAATCACAGTTTTTATTTTATTTTATTTTATTTCTATTTTATCTTGACATATGTGAATCGAAAGCATGTGTGAATGAATTTATTTTTGTGAACCTAAAATAGTTAGTACATGCAAAATTTAGTTGCTCATTTTTTAAAGCATCTTGTAATCTGTGATGAAAGTGCTAGTATCCTATGATCCAAATGCTAGTATCCTTGAATGAAAATGCTAATATCCTTCGATGAAAAAGCTAATATACCAATTTTAAAGCATCTTGTAATCTGTGGTGAAAATGCTAGTATCCTGCGATCACAATGCTAGTATCCTTAGATAAAAATGCTAGTATCCTCAAATAGTTAGTATATGAAAATTTTAGTTGCTCATTTTTTTACAAATCTTGTAATCTGTGATGAAAATACTAGTATCTTTTGATGAAAATGCTAGTATCCTTCGATGAAAAAGTTAGTATACCAATTTTAAAGTATCTTGTAACATGTGGTGAAAATGCTAGTGTCCTATGATCAAAATGCTAGTATTTGTAGATGAAAATACTAGTATCCTTAAATAATTAGTACATGAAAAAATTAGTTGGTCATTTTTGAAAAAATCTTGTAACTTGTGATGAAAATGCTATTATCATTAGATGAAAATGCTAGTATACTTCGATGAAAAAACTAGTATACAAATTTTAAAGCATCTTATAATCTGTGGTGATAATGCTAGTATCCTATGATCGAAATGCTAGTATCCTTTGATTAAAAAGCTAGTATACCAATTTTAAAGCATCTTGTAATATGTAGTTAAAATGCTAGTATCCTATGATCATAATGCTAGTATCCTCAAATAGTTAGTACATGAAAATTTTAGTTGCTCATTTTTAAAAAAAAATATTGTAATCTGTGATGAAAATGCTAGTACTCTATGATCAGAATGCTAGTATTGTTAGATGAAAATGCTAGTATCCTTTGATGAAAAAGCTAGTATTCCAATTTTTTGGTTGGATTTGGTTTTCAGTTCGATTTGATTTGGATTGAGTCTGTTTGGATTTTCTGGTTTATTGGATTTGGTTTGGTTGTTTAATGGATTTTGGACTTGGGTTTTGGATTTGGGT
>JAUPMG010285762.1:0-17965 GCA_031762675.1 Pachysandra terminalis | reverse complement strand
TTCTAAAGAATTGAAATCACATTACCCATAGCATTGATTATCCTGATCCTAGGCTGTAAAGGGGCTGATAAAGCTTGATTTCTATACTAAGATATATACACATAGAGAGAAGGGAAGTTTAAGAATCATACACAAGATTTTTGGCTGATATGTATAAAGAAATAGGGGTTGTGATTCAAGAAGCATACCTTTTATTCTCCCAAAAAAATTGCCTCAGAAAATAGTTGATGCTAGAGAGATTTGCTGCCGCAGAGACTTGCCACCATGAGGATTTCTAAAAAGAAAAGAAAAAATGAGGTTTCATGCGCAAAGATCAAAGAGAGAGAGAGAGAGAGAGAGAGAGAGAGGGGGGAGAAAGATAATAGGGGTTGTGATCCAAGAAGCATACCTTCTTTTCACCCAAAAAAATTGCCGTCGAAAGGTTTATGAGAGAAGAGTTGATGCCGGGGAGATTTGCCGCCGAAGAGACTTGCCACCGGAGTAGTTTATCGCAGGAGAAAAAATTCAATACTACAGGAGAGGATGCTGGTGGAGTTTGTGGGAGGGTTTCTGAAAATAAAGAAAAAACGAACTCGAGGAAGCGTTTCATGCGCAAAGATCTGAGAGAGAGAGAGAGAAAGAGAGGGTGGGGAGAGAGATTTTGAAAAATAAATTAAATTAAATTAAGGTCTAACTGTGACAGAGTGGGGGGGAGAGGAAGCGTTTCGTGCGGGATGGAGAAACAGAGTGCGGGTGGGAGAGAGGAGAAGATTTCGCGCGGGAGAAGAAGGGTGGCGGATAAAATAAATTTTATAAAATAAAATTAAAATAATGCACTTGAGAAATTGGCATGTATGGACAGCTAGCGGATAAAATCCGTTGGCAATTAACTTTATCTATTGGGAATTTTTTTTTTGCGCCAAATTTGCTTAACCCAAATAATTTTTAGTGGGAAAAGTAATTATTAGCAATGGATAATTTTATCCATCGTAAATAGTCCTTATTAGCGACGGACATTCTATAGTCTGCCGGTAATATTCGTTGACAAAAACAACTTTTTTTACAGTGATAATGTGAATGGAAGAAAGTTTAACAACTGGAGAAAATACCTCATTATAGTCACTACCTTCCTTCTGAGCGTAGCCTTTAACTACAAACCTAGCTTTGAAGTGAACCTTATTTTCATCAAGAAATCCTTCTTTCTTTGCATAAATCCATTTGCACCCAATTGTTTTCTTACCTTTGGGTAACTAAGCTAGCTCTTAAGTCTAGTTCTGGTGAAGAGACTGCATTTCTTCATCCATTGCTCTCTTCCATTGTTCCGATTCAAAGTCTCTAACTGCTTCTTTGTAAGTGGAAGGAACATCATCATCTACAATTGGAAGTGCATAGGCCACCATATCATCAAATCGAGCAGGTTTGAGAATTTCTCTTCTTGGCCTTCTACCTGCAATTGATTCTTGTTGCTATGGAGATTCTTGAGTTGGAGTCTCCGCCTTTACATTGCCCTCCCCTGTAATTGGAGGGTCACCATGTGTAATCTCATTTCTCACTGGGATACCCAAAGTTGTATCAAACTCCACCTGCTGTGAAGTACTACTGGTCTTCTCTTCAATTTGTGACTTCTTACGCTCTATATTTTTTTAGCATAGTAGCCTCGTCAAAAGTCACATCCTTCGTCAAAATTATTTTTTCCGTCTCTAGACACCAAAGACGTATCCTTTGACTTATGTAGTAAACCCCAAGAATATTGACTTCTTGGCTCTTGGATCCAACTTAGATTCTTTAACATGATAATAAGCAGCGGAACCAAATACATGTAAAGAATCATAATCATTAGTAAGTTTTCCAGACCATACCTCAATGGGTGTCTTACCCCCAATCGATGACTCCGATAAACGGTTGATGAGATGACACGCATATTTGACTGCCTCAGCCCAAAATCTTTTGTCCAAACTAGCATTGGATAACATACACCGTACTTTCTCCAGCAAAATCCGTCACCCAAACTCTTCTAGATAAATCATCAACAAAAGTGACAAAATAATGCATACCTCCCAAAGAAGCAGTCATGGTAGGCCCCCACACATCAGTGTGGATATAATCCAAAATACCTTCAGTACAATGGATTGCAGAGTCAAATTTCACCCTTGTTTATTTTCCCAGAGTACAATGTTCACAAAATCCCACTTTGCATGCCTTTGCACCTTTTAACAGGCCTTGCTTAGCCAATCGTTGCAAAGATTTCTCACCTGCATGTGCCAATCGCATATGCCAGAGTCTAGTTGTTTCTTAGTCTATATCCTCCTTAGAAACAACAGCTGCTAAACCAATAACTGTACTACCTTGAAAGTAATACAAGATATTTCTTCTAACTCCTTTCATCACCACAAGTGCTCCTGATGTTACCTTCAAGGTTCCATCTTTCATAGTAATATTGAGCCCTTTAGATTCCAAGACTTCCAATGAGATGAGATTTTTCTTTAGACTTGGAACATATCGAACATCAGTCAAGATTTTAATAGATCCATCTTGACACTTCAACTGCATTGAACTTATCCCAATTGTTTTACAGGCATTATCATTACCCATAAAAACAACTCCATTATCTAATTTTTCAAAATTAGAAAACCACTCCTTATTGAGACACATGTGATAGGAACAACTAGAATCCAAAATCCACTCACCAAAGTTACATACCATAGATGTTCCAGCTAGAGAAAAATCTGACCCACTACCATCGCACTTGACCACACAAGCATTAGAAGGTGTTTTTCCTTTATTCTTCTTTTGCAATTTAGGACAATCTCTTTTCCAATGTCCTTTCTCATGAGAAAATGCACATTCATCTTTAGCAGGCTTCCCCCGAGAATTACTTCTCATTCGACGTTTACGGCTTTGAGAACGTCATCTTACTGTTAATGCTTCTGCTACTATTTCTTTATGAACCTTCTGATCCTTCTTTATGCATTCAATGTTAATTAATGCAGTACAAGCAGCATCAAAAGTAACTTTATCCTTCCCATACAACAAGGTAGTGGTGAGATGATCATATTCATCAGAGAGGGAATTCAATAGCAACAAAGCCTTATCCTCATCCTTAACTTTTTCATCTAAATTCAACAAATCAACCAAAATCTTATTGAAAGCATTTATGTGGTTATTTATAGAAATACCTGGTTGATACTAGAAGCAAAAAAGTTTCTTTTTCAAATGGAGTCGATTTTCCAAACTCTTTGTCATAAACATATCTTCCAGTGTCTTCCACAATTTCTTTGCAGATGTATCCTTCATAACACAATATTTCTGATTTTTAGCGAGACAAACGAATTGTACCACACGCCTGCCGATTGATCGTTTCTCATTCTTTGTCGGTCATGTCCTCTGGTTTATCACCAAGAGCAACATCTAATTCCTATTGATATAGGATATCCTCCACTTTGCATTGCCACATACTAAAATTATTAGTACCATCAAATTCTCCACCTCAAACCGTGCATTCGACATAGTCGTCTTCGAAGAAAATGACGACGTTGTTGGTATAGGTGCAGACGGAGTTTCTTCCATCGTTGCAATAGGAATAAACAAAGTTTCTACGATTCTACAAATACTATATTCAATAGCAATTCAACAAAACAAAAGGCCCTAGAATTGAATAATACCGTACTTAAGAATAATATCTACCACGATCGTTCTCAGGAAAAACTGGAGAGGTCACAATGGTCCCGCTTAAGACCCAGACTCCTCAGACAGAACTTCCCTAAGTATGAACAATTCCGTACGTAACGGTACTATTCTATCAGGCTCTGATACCAATTGTTGTGCCTGACACCCTACTATATGCCAAACACTAAACTACAATGGTTATTGCATATAAATAATTGAACGATGCAGAAACTAATAAGCAAAAACAACAAGGACAACTAAAGCAACAATAAAGACAACAACATAAGAATTTATGAGGTTCGATAAATGTTACCTACATCCTCGGGCACCGACGATCAATCCACTATTCTAAGAAGATTACAACTAGGGCAAATTTCAAAATACTTTGAAATACCCTTTACAATCATATACAAATTGTACTTAAGGATGTGATTATTACAATTAGGGAGATGGGGTTCTTTATTGTAACCTCCCGGAAAATACCGAAGGGTATTTAAGTAATTTATCAAGTTTTTAATTTAATATTAAAATATAATTAGCCGGTTCAGCCCGGCCGAGTTATAAAACCGATATAAATTTAGTAAGAGAGTATTTGGCAGTTTTGGTCGAGACTATTAAATTAGTGTCGACTTCCCATAATTTCATTTCGTTTTAATTATTGGCGAGTCGCCTGAGCAAGTGCACGTTAGTGCATTTAATCGGGTTTAGGGATTTGTATTACGAATCTAGGTTTGGACCTCGAAGGTTCAGATCAACCGCGTCGTGCCGGTTAGCGCTAGGGGGAAACTAGTAAACCTAAGGGTTTTATAAACCCAAAACCCAAAGCAAAACCCCAAACCCGTAGCCTTGCTGGTGCGTGAAAGAGAAAGAGGGCACGAGAGAGAAGGAGAAGAGGAAAGAAGAGAAGGGAAGAAGAAGGGAGAAGGAGAAGGCCAAGGTGGAGCTCGTGGATGCTCGATCTTGCAGGGAACCAGCGTAGGACGAGAGGTAAGTGGGTTGTTAGCTTCCTATTGGGTTTTCCTAGGTTCTAGGGTGTTTTCCTAGAAGGGAAATGTGGGAAATGGCTTTAGGGACTTCCTAAGGATGGGTCCTTGATGGATTCCTAAGCCATTGAGT
The DNA here is from genome assembly GCA_031762675.1 of Pachysandra terminalis. Lineage (NCBI taxonomy): Eukaryota > Viridiplantae > Streptophyta > Magnoliopsida > Buxales > Buxaceae > Pachysandra > Pachysandra terminalis. The sequence continues at coordinate 13,204 of JAUPMG010285762.1, read as the reverse complement.
TCAATGAATGATTTGGGTGGGATGAATATGGATTTTCAGGTTATTTAGGTTAGATTTAGGATGAATGTTAGGTTTAAGTTTATTCATGTGTTATTGAGATGTTCTTCTCTTGTATGTGTTGCTCTTGTGTGTTTTGAATGTTGTGAAATGAATGTGAATGCGGTGTATTGACTTGTGGAGCCCAATACCCAGAAAACCCCCAAAGATCTGACCTAAACACGACCTTCGGCGAGAATCTCGACTCACCTAAACCCTCGCCGAAAAAAAGCAAACCGAACAGAACCAAAACCAATTTCGGCGCACCGAACCGAACTCTGAGCCGAAGTGGAGCTCGGTGCGCCGAACTCCACCGAAATGCCCCATATTTAGTTGATTTTGATTAAATAAATTATATGTTGTTCTTTAGCTTGCATGTGATGACTTATTGGCTTGGAGGTGCCGTATTCCTAGTCATTGTCCAACGAGAAGGTTTTCAGGGAGGAAACATGACTCGTGTGGAAATGAGTGTGGAGTATGTGGCCTCAGTAGTGATGATCTGTGCATGAATAAAATGATTAGAGAGAGTTGCTAGTGAATAGGACCTGATGTAATTGCATGTGCACTTCACAATGTTTACACATATCTGAATGCTTAGTTAATGAGCACTCACATTCACGCATTGCGCTTGAGGACTGGGTGGTCCGAGAGCTGGAACCCTTGTCCAAGACCACATGGGTGGGTCTCAAGGACGTAACTAAGTGACGTGTGAGCACGTCTTGTGTGTGTGTGTAGGCAGGTAGAGTTTGAGGGATTAGCTACCCCAAGAGGACTCAACCCTGGCCAGTACGTGATGATAAAGATAAAAGATAAATGTCAAGTGAGTGATTGGAAGATGAGTGAGCCTATAGTACTTCAGTAGACCGTGAATTCCCTGCGGGTATGCCTTCTCGTTGGGGGAGCTCCCGAATGGACCGATAGCATGTGTTTGTCTCTGGAATACCGGTGCGGGGTCGGGGCCAATTGATTGTGCACAGGGGCACTTATTTACTTGAACAGATGCATTGATTTGCATATGGTTCATTGGAGGGCCAAGCCAGGTGGGACAGATCTACTGATATACTATAGAGTACGCATTAGGTACCCATATATATATATATATAGTATTCTTGTATAAGCCGCCGTCGCGGTGTGTTTTCATTTCTTTAGCATGCATTGCATTAGTCGTGAACTGGATAGGTTGTGAATCTGGACTTACCTTCATGCATTGCACATACTTGTCTTCTGTGTTGTGTGATATCTAGAATTCTAGGGTGATCCATGGGATCCTAACATCTTTCTTACTGGCTAGTGAGCTTACCCATTCGTGGGACCTATATTTCAGGTGGGCCTGAAGAGGAGTTGGTTGCTGCGGAGTTCTGTGATCCGCCTGTCTAGTCGATGTGAGCTGCTTTTGGTTTAGTTGCTTTCTTTATCGCTTTTAGTTAGTTTAGACTTTTCTTTCTTTTGTAAAGGAACTTCAAAGTATGTATATGTATGTTTTTGTCGGAGGCCAAGCTGAGTGTCTTGGTCACTTTGAATTTGTTAATATAAACTTGACTTTTAGCCTAGAAGATATTCGATCTTGTTCCGCTGATTTAATTATTTCATCGCATATTCTTTTATTTGTCTATAAATTTGAGGAGAATAGCGCGATGTTGACCGCCGATCTCCCTTTTGAAAATCGAAGGTCATGTCTCTTGTCTCCACTAGACCGTTCCGGTCCAAGATGTGGTTTCGGGACGTGACATTTATATAACCCCAAATCAAAAAGAAACCCAAATCAGCCCAGCAATGTGGGACTGATTCTAACACATGTTAGGTGACATATCCTAACGCCTTCGGATCTTGGCAAACCGTGAGGCCTCTGTCCCTTCCTTGAGCTCGAGCTCTGTTTTGAGCCTTGTCAAGAATCTCGAGCTTCACCCGCTCACAATTGGAACACTATCCCGAGCTCCCTCCCAAGCACCCCCTGAAATCTTAAGTTTCCTTTCTCTCGAACACTCCGAACCCTCTCACGGACTCTCTCTCTCGAGTTCTCATCGATCTCTCATTTTTCCTTTCTCGGACTGTGCGGACTCTCCCTCAAGCCTCAGGAGCTCGACATTCACCTTCTCTCCAATACTCCAGGGCTCTAGTGTTCTGTTTTTTGACAAACACCGATGATTGCCTTCTGATGAGCGTCGATGCTCACGGCTCACCTTCTGTCGAAATTCAATCTCCCTGTCGGACTCTCCTTATTTCCCGAGCTCTCCCTTTGAGCTCCTTCGCTCCCCTTGACTCTCTCCAAGCCTCAACTCGGTCTCAACCCTGAGACCCAAGTACTGTTTCCCCCCTCGAGCTACTCTTCCCGGCTCCCTCAGCCACTGTCGCTTTCGGGTTCCCTATCTTCTCTTGAGGATTTGTCTCTTTAATGACATATCTAACTGTTGCCGCCTCATGTTGGTATTCTCGCTTGAAAGTTTTAAATATTCTCCACGATTTCCAAGCTGTTGTTATCAGTAATACATTGCCTGCGGATAGTAGTTTGGATCCGTCAATCCAAATATTTCATCCATATTCATGAGTAAATCTCATGATTATCTTCACTAAGGTCAGCTACACCATCTACCAGTTGAAGAACATGTTACAAGTCCTCGTCATTGTGTTTTCTTAAGTCTGATCCAAGATTCACAACTGTTGTAAATTGAATTTTGAAAGCTAAGGTGTTATCATTAAAACCAATAGTACATCTGATGGTCTGGATCTCCAATTTAATGGGGCATGTACATTGTGTCTGCATCGTTAGTCAACTTTTTAAATTACCTATTGAAGGGTCATTTGATAATGGACTCCGATTGTCATTTCGGTTCGGAATCCAAAAGGCACAATCTTGAAGTTGCCGATGTGACTGTTTTACTATATTACTTCTTATTTTTGACCTTTTACAACGACAAGCTTCCTATATTTAAAGTTTCAGCTACATTGTTCGAGGTTTGACTTTGCCAATGGTGAATTTATGATAGACTTTGCAAATGTTTATCTTGTTCGATGGTTTACGCCTCTTATATGATAGACTTTGCCAATGGTGAATTTATATGCCTTCAATATCCACTTGTTGAGGGCTCACACATCATATACTTGCGATATTCAAGCATTCTGTTATTATCAGGGCTATCCCCCCATAAAAGGTGGCTATCGAGCTGACCCCCCTTGGAAGGTGCCGTTTTCGGGTGGCAACTTTATAATTCCACACCAATGCTAGATGGTTACAAAATGTTTTCATGCTGGAAAAACACTCTGTATGACTACTTATACGGGCCTAACCCAGCCCGAGTTGGGCGAATTCGTCATAAGGTTGACCACCTTCAAATGGCCCGGATCCTTATTAGCAAGTCGAGATACGACAAAAATACAATACTGGAATAATTCAAGAATTATTCGGTAACCCGAAAAACGACACAGTCAAATATTCGATCAAAAATTCACGATACGGTAATTATGCGGTATTTAATTTGTATGTGTTTTAAACGTTTGGTTGCGAAAATTCGGAAGTCAAAAATTCAAGATATTTTAAAAAGAAGTCAGTAGATATAATAATAGTTGTCATTCTTTAAAACATAACAAACATATCCAAAGCAAGTTTAGCCATGAACCCAATCCAGAAGGGGGAAAAAATTGTTACAGTCATAATGCAATACGGAAACATCAATGCAAATGAGAATAAGAAGGTACGGAAACATCAATGCAAATGAGAAGAAGAAGGTCCGGCCTCAACCGGATTGTCAAGCCAAGATAAATCTCAAAACTCTCTAAGCTGCCCATGTCCTTCATTAGTATTGGTGTTATCTGCATTTTGAACTTGCTCATCACGTCCATCACCGATATTAGGGAGAAGCTCCCCAAGTTCATCCAAGTTTATAGCCATGCATTCGATCCCTAATCTCAAATTCTATGGAAGACTCAAACATCATTGAATGTGTCCTTATGCACACAAGATCTTCTAATATTGTAGGCTTCAACCGATTCATCTTCGTTGCTTGGGCCGCATCAAAAGCACTCCAATTACGCTCACATGCCGATGCACTACAAGGTTGACTTAAAATACGAATGGTGATCTTTTGAAGAACAAGAACACTAGTACCATCTGCTTCTCACCACACACCTATATTTCAAAACAAACAAAATCAACACTTCTCATTTGATTATAAAGAGGGAAATAAATAAGAGAAGAAAGAAATAAAACTCTTTACGGGGATGAGCATTTCTCATTTGTCCTAGAGAGATAAAGTGAAACATATCAGGGTGCCTTCCACTATAAGTCAAGATTGGATTGCTGAGCTGGGTTCTCTCTTCGGGAGTAAGCATTCTTCTCTCCAAAAACAACAAGCCATCTGTCACTTTAGGTTGGTTAGAAAGAACTTTTTTATCATACATCAAGGTTGGATTTAGAAAGGCTACAGCTACATGAAATTTATGTAATATATTGCTCAACCTCCTAGCCTCAAACAACTCCAAAAACTTTGAATACTTTTATGCACTTCTGTCATTTAGTTGCTTCAGTGACTGTCTTGCCCTCTCCATTGCTTCATATATGTAACTCGAAGTCAATCCATCACCATCACCATCAACCAAACGGAGAACTCAAACTGAAGGTTCAAATGAAGGCAAAATTTCTTTAGTAGCTAGCCAAAAGTCGGAAATGTGAATAATGCTCTTTACTTTCTGAACTGTGGTTTGTTGTAATATGGGAAATTGATCCAAGTAGTAGATGCAACAGTATTTCTTAATCCATCTTCAGCTTCAACAAGCAGAAGCATTATGAAATGTGAAGCGAAACGAGTAGCTGAATACTTTTTCACCTCTTTTTTAGTGTATTCTCTCAATAAGTCCAAGACAATGGTATGTTTGTTCATGTAGTTAATAATGTACTTTGCATCATCAAAATTTTTCTTAACTCATTGGACGATTGTGTATATGTCCTTCAAAAGTAACTGAACTCCATAGGCATCGCATCGTACCTTAAGAATGTGATGGTACTTATCCATAATCATCTCACCTGCATGTTTCAACAATAGCAAATTTTATTTAAAAAAACACCATGCTGAAATATAATGCATTCACCTAGAACTAATATACATATATTAATCATCTCAGTGAATGATTGATCACATATATCACATATATTACATTCACTTGCTTATAACAGTACAAAGTACAAATATGGCATGCCATTAAATATGCACCAAAAACGTAGAAAGTATAAGCTATGAGATTAATTTATTGATAAGGATGTAAGAGTGGGGCATAAAGTTCATAAAATATAACAAAAAGAAATAAAAAACAGTACTATTGGTACAAATAAGTAATGGACTTTGAGAGTTAGGATGAGAGAAAGTACCTCTGTCCTTGATTTCTATTTTGCTTTTGAGAAGTGAGATTTTAGAACATAGAAGGGGTGGCAAATCAAGAAGCAAACGAATAATTTAAGGCTTTTTCTTTTCACCTCATTCTTTTTTATTTCTTTTAATATTTCACTGAGTCCTTTCACAGTTTCACACTTTGAACAACCCAACGAATTATTGTTTTGAATTTTTAAAAAATTCGTAAAATATCGTATTATACTTTTTAAGCCACCCCAAGATGGTGAATTCATTGTTTATTATCTATTATCTGGCTTGTCACCCCAAGATAGCCAATTTGTCACTTATTATTTTATCATCGGGCTTGCCACCCCGAGATGGTGAATTCGTCGCGTATTACATTCTTCAGCAGCCCAACCCACCCCGAGATGGGCAATTCGTCATCGGGCTAACCACCCTTAGATGATCTCGTATGGGCCTAAGCCACGAATTCGTTGTCAATTATCTATTATCGGCCTAGCCACCCCAAGATGGCCAATTAGTCACTTGTTATTTTATCATCAGGCTTGTCACCCCGAGATGGCGAATTCATCGTTTATTACATTCTTCAGCGGCCGAACCCACCCCGAGATGGACAATTCGTCACCGGGCCGACCACTCTTAGATGGTGCTGGATGAGCCTAAGCCACCCCAAGATGGAAAATTTGTTGCTTATTATATTCTTTAGTGGGCTTGTCACCCCGAGACGACCAACTCATCTTATTATGTTCCTTATCTTCAGACTCGCCATCCCGAGATGGCCAGTTTGTCGGCGATTATTTTCTCAGCGGGCTTGCCACCCTAAGATGGCGAATTCGTTATATTATGTTTCTCATCAGGCTTGCCACCCCGAGATGCCTTATTCATCATTCATTATATTTTTGCATCGGGCTAACCACCTTGAGATGGTCAATTCACTGATCATATTCTAAGCAGGCTTACCACCCCAAGATGGCAAATTCTTTGCTTATTATATTCTTTAGTGGGCGTACCACCCTGAGATGGCCAATTTATACAAAGTCATGTGCATCAACTTTTGTTTAGGATACTTTGAATACAACGCCTCGACACATCGGCCTTTGTATACAAGAATGTAAACTTCATGCATTTAGTGTTCTTTCTTGTCGTCAACATCGAAGTGTGCTACCCCTTTCAAGTGCCATGAGGGCAGGGGACTAATAATGACCCTTGATTTGTATGCATACTCATGGCACTACACCATTGGTGACACACACATGGCACCCTTTTATTGATAACATATCATAGTGCATTTTTGACTAATTTGAGGTCTATGAACACTTTTCATTTTAACCTCGGGACACTATTCACGACACTGTTCATTCCAACTTTGGAACACAGTTCACGCCAACCTCAGGACATTGTTCATGCCAACCTCGAAACACTGTTCACCACACTGTACACAACATCTTGCATTTATTGGTCAATATCTACCTTCTTTATTGTGATGTGACAGGAGGTAAGAATGAGAGGCAAAAGACAAAAAGACTTTTCTTCATGCCCAGTCCTCTTTGGTGTAAGGTGATAGGGAGCTATCTTTTCAAGTCTTTAAAGAGAGGATTTTGGGGCTTTCACTAAGGCTGATCAGAAAATAAGGGGAGACAAGAGACTTTGGGGGGCTTTTATCAAGGTCTACTCTTTTTGGTGTAAGAGAGGAAAGAGGGTCTTGTCAAGTCTTTCAAGGGAGAGGGAGATAAGAAGAGGGATTCTTTCTCACAAAGAAAAACAAAGAGGAATGCGAGGAGAAGAGGGGACTTCCCTCTTCAAGGGAGAAGCACACAGAGGAGGTTTTCTTTTCACCATGGAAGACAAAGGAGAGTTTTATTTCAAAGCCATCATTCACTTTGTTCTGGTCTCCTCTCCCATTCTCATATTCTGTAACATTCCATCATGTAAATCTCTATATTTTAATGAGAAGAATAAATGCCCAAAGAGCAACCCATGGATGTAGGCACCTTTGCCGAACCATGTAAATCGTGTCTTCATATTCTTTTCTCACATTTTGCTTGTTAGATTCAACATAGCGACGTTCGTACAGCTGAATTTCCAGTTTAGGCGAACGGTTGGAACGCTCCCAGACCTAGAAGACCTTATCCCCCCACAAAATCGGCTAAATCAAGCGACTATCAGCTCAATCGGCCTAATCATACTTAAATTGCGATTATTGACCATTTTACTAATCAACAATACTATGCAAGGCAATATCCAAATTTGATTTGATTAAAAGTAAGATCAAATTGGATCATATTTTATTGGATAATCGGATCATAAATCCCTTCCCAAATCCGATTAGTTTCAAATCGGATTGAATTTGAACAATTATCGGATTTTTTGGTAAACCTATTTTATACGTATAAGAAATCAGATAAAAGCAATATAATTGATATATAATATACATGACTTATTTTTAATTATATACATATTATATATTTATATATGCACATAAATAGAACCGGATCAGACTCTTATCGAATCAACATATATTCGAATTTGATCCAAATAAAGTCGGATCGAATCGTTCATATCTTATCGGATTATTACTGAATCCACTTCTTTTGGATCGGACTCGGATCATTATCCCGATCTGACAGCACTAAATTTCCATGGGGCCATCCCATATGGGTACAGTGGACGTGGAGTGTTTTTGGTGGACTCTGTTTGTCCATTTACTGGATAGGCATCTACCCAATTAGTGATTCAGTGATATTTTGAACTACAGCTACTTAAATAGGTGGGTTGTGTTGGGTTCCAGTCAGTTTAGGCTCAACCCAGTCTAAAATTAATTGATCCTGACTCAGTCTAACCTGAACTGAACCCAAGACCATTGAGCCCAACCCTACTTGAAATTCAAAAAAATTAAGTTTGTGTCATATTCCGGCGGGCCCAAATTAAGGGCATGTTTAATCATAGTAGTTTGATGTCATGGCTGGCCCAACTCGATTTGGACCGGACCATTGGTGCATCTATATTGGTTTAAGCTATCTGTGCTAGGTCCGTTGTAGATAGCATGTTCTAGTATGGGCGCATTTAGGCCCATACTAAATACAAACCAAACGGAGCCCAAATTGATCCATTTTTCTGCTGGGTCTATTTTTACCTAGAATCTCGACGTATGGTAAAATAAGGTAAAATCTAAATTAGAGTACAAGTCTGACAATCTTCTTCATCCGACTTTCGTGAATTCCGATTAAACCCAAATATGACCTAACATGGAAAAAAAAAATGACATCAATCAAATAATTTCAAATAGAATTTGTATCTATTCATCTTCTCTTAAACACCAATCACTCTCAAAGCTCAAGCTGTTAGAGACTCTAATGGCACAACAATGTATATCAAATGGTTCAATACACTCCCGCATGTGCGGGCTCTGCATGAGAATAACACATCTGTAAGATAACACAGGGCACACCGAGGCAAATACATACCACACACGTCTGCACTAGTACACCGCATCCGTGAGAGAATAAACACAGAAACATACTACCCCTAAGATTCAAACACTCAACCTCCTTTTCTGATACCATGTTAAACACCGATTACTCAAAAAGCTCAAACTATTAGAGAATGGCACAACAATGTACATCAAATGGTTCAATATATTCATTCCAATTCCAGCCGAATATTAAAATTAGAAACTATATTCTTGTTGATGAATATACATATTATATTATGTTGGATTTAAATGGGAATATACATGTTGGATTTAAATGGGTCACCGGTTTAATATACATGTTACTAATATCATTTCAAGAGGATGACCAAAGAAATAGTAGGCATTCTCTTCAACCAAAAGGTGACACATATCCTTATAATAGTTTAGAAAATGCCCAAATCCATTCACTTATTATTAGGTTCATAAGATTTGAAAGAAAAAAAATTAATAGATCACAATAAAGATCAAGAAAATGATTCAAATTTTGAATCAAATTTCAACACCTTATCCCTAAAAGAGTCGATAAAGTCGCTCTCCATTCTATACAACTGGATAGTTATAGCCATATTAACTGCACCATTTAGAAGGCGCCTTTTATGCAAGGTTGTCATCCATGAAGATAAAAGCCAGTTAAAATTCATAGATCTCTTAAGATTTTAGAAAGGATAATAAGAGCGTCACCCTCGAGGAACCTATATACAAGGGCGGAGCTACATAGAGGAGAGAGGGGGGCAATTGTCCTCTCAAATTTTCAAATTTTTTAATTTAAGCTTTTTTTTTAATATATTATAATTTGTCCCTTATTAAGTTTTGTTTCTGTCCCTAGAATTTTCTTCTTGCCCCCTCTCAAAAATTAATAATATAAATAAATAAATTTAAAATATGAAAACTACGAGTAGGCCAACCTGTTTGCATAGTTTTAAAACTAGATGGGTTAACTCGAAACTCGATCGAGTTAACTCAACTAAATAGCTTCTCCTCCCCCACACACAATTTTTTAATATCCCCTTTCAATAATTTTTTTTTCACTCAGTGTCAATTGGTTCAGTTTAAACCGAAAAACTCGACAAACTAACTCAAAACCGTTAGTTTTTTTTTTTTTTTTCCTACCATTTTACTTTGGTTATGGTTTAGAAAACAGAAAACCTAACTAAATTTGGTTCTTTTATGGTTAAGGCTTTGACTTAACTGAAAAAAATTGAGTAAATTATATATATATATATATATATATATATATATTTGAATTAATTTTGTCTTCTTTCTGTCAAAAATAACATTAATTTTGTTAATCGAAAATTGATTTTTGTCAAATCTTATCTCCTACAAAAGAATCCTCGCTCCATCCCTGCATATATAAGTCCCGCAATAGAATATCGTCATATGACAATAGATCTCAATTGGAGATGCCGATTTTCTCTTTGATAAAAGTCTTTTGTGGCAAAAGTTGAAGACATGCGCAAACGGCCTCTCTGTGATAAAAGTATTTTTAAAAACAAAAACCTGTATCTAAATAAAATAGATAAAAAATCCATAGTAATATTGTAAAAGGATGCTCCGCTCCATAAAGTGGCGTAGGAGAACACATAATAAACATAAAACTGATACCTAACTCTCCCGTATCTAGAACGTGGTGTGGGTCTAATGTAGGTAGTAGAGTCGTGGTCACATCCACAACCTAAAAAATGAAAACACATCTAATTAAAGATGTTAGAAAAAGGTGGAGTTTAAGTTTGAACTTACCACACTCGAGATTCATCTCATTCGTCCATGCACATAAAGAAGATTCCCCACTCACACCACCTTCTTCTTCACCATTAAGAAATCCCAGTACACATGCATGCATATACTGATAACACGATCTACGATCATAAAGCTAAGAACATCGAACCAATAGAAAACGTTGATGAAACCAGATTTTGATCAAACATCTTTGATCGTTAATTAAGATGTAGTAATGATGATTAAAGATGATCAAAATCTATCTGATTACACCTAATAAGAATAAGATTAATTAATTTCCACATGAATGAATGATAACGACGCATTGAACTTTTACCTACCTAGACACAACTACAGTCCACACCCAGGTTCATGCAACCATATCAAACCATCCTTTTCAATAACTATCACCGGTGGTGCTGTTGTGCGCCACCACCACGACGTTGAGACACGTGTGACGTTTGGCAAAGTGTAAAATACCAAAACAAGGGTAGTTTACCGTCATATATATTGCAAGGGTATTATAGGTTAATTAAATGTTATTTAACTAGTCTGGAATCAAAAAAGTTGAGAGGTAGATAATAACATTTTACCCTTCGGTGTGTATCACGGCACACACTTAGCACACGGGATTTCAATACAGAAGATCCACATCCTAATATGAGATACTTGTTTCTCTCTGTTTGGTTTTTCAAATCTAATTTTAGTAGAGCGAATGACAGCTTCTAATCCTCTTCATTGCTTATTAGACCATATCTTAATTAACACAAACACAGATTTTTTTTTTTTTTTTTTTGAGCTAAAATCACTGGTCGTATTCTAATCAATTTGTATCAAGAAAAGAAAATGTGGAAAATGCCCTTTTACCTAATCGACCCGCCGACAAGCCACCACTACTAGTAAGAAGATTGAACGAGACTTATGCATGCTTCTTCTTAAGACTCTCTTTCTTACACACAACACTAGAAGAGACCAATGGCAAGAGAAGTTCTATGTTTCAACTACAATGTCCTGAGTACTGGAGGAGACGGGGTCTTCTGTTATGAAAATCTTTGTTATGCTCTTGTTATAACTAGTGATTTGTCAAACCGGTTAATGTGGTGAGCCCCTAAGATTCGCCCATTTTCATAAGTTTTTAGAATGATGGGTCACCAGTTTGTATGGTGGGTCTCCCAAGACATATGTTCATATAACAGGGATCTTCATAACAGAAGATCTTGATCCATACAGTACACTGTAGGTGATTAAGGTTCTTAATTAATAAATTAGTAGGTTCAGCTGGGTTTTTGAGTTAATAAAGCCCATTAACTAGTCTAAATTAAAACAGATTTTGGTTGATTATGATCCGACCCTAATCCGATCACCTCCATTTGAAATGACACGAAGTTCGTAGAATAAGCGACTCGGGATCCTATGCGTTGAGATTCCGAGTGTGGTCCCACCCCGAATTTATTTCTACAACACACAACGAGCACACAGAATCCCAACGCATAAGATCTGGATCCGAAATAAACAGCCAAAACAACGTTCAGAGCGCATTCCTCGTCAGCAACAACACGACAAGTCAAACTACAGCTTCTCTTAAAAAAAGAATTAAAAAATAACTAATTAACGATAAAAGAATCACGTTAATCATACTTCCTTGCACGTCAATCAATCTTCTCTCTCTCTCTCCCTCCTAATCAGTTCTAACGTGCGCCTTATCCACACTTGCGGTACACGTGGATCACCACCTCACATGTAACAGATGATCACAGCCACTAATCAGATCAAAATAATCCCCCCACACATGAGTTATCACGTGATGACAACTGTTTCCGTCGCATCCTCACGTGTCCCACCACCACCAGACTCTGATGAGAACCCATCGACCCTCTGTAACGCACTAACGAAAAATTTCTAGGTGTTGGATACGATCCAGGACAATAGACTGTAGTAACCGTACTTCGTCACTCATTTATAGAGGACAACTAATATTTAGAGGTGATCAAAAAGCTTAATAAATTCCTATTTACACGTGACATTATCTTAAAAAGAATGTACGAGATTTTGAGTATTCTCAAATACACTAAATTATTGCTAAAGCAATTATCTGTCACTTTTTTGCTTTACGCGTGCTAGCTGTCATAACAGTTGTACGCTGATTTGATTTAAAATGTGACTTTTGGAACTTGTCAGAAATATTTGACCGTCCTTATCACCTGAAAAAGGTAAAGCTTCTCTGAGAAGCTACCTCTAGAAATGGTTTATTATACCGAACCGTTCCACGTGTCTAAAATTTAAAAGGTATTGGTTAACTTCTAAGTTAATTGCCTTCACGAGACGAACGAAGTACTAATGATTTGAACTTTTGACAAGACAAATCATAATTCCCTTAGAAGGACGAAAACTTATGCTCGTACAGCACACAGCCTTTTAAGCACTCGAGGGAGAAGAAGATTTCACTCTTCCTTCGAATGACTTTATTTTACTCGAACGACATATTTAAGGGCATGCTACCTCTAATAAACTTATCAAATAGTTAATGTTCTAAATAAATCCTCGAAGTCACATCTTGCAACGACCCGAACCAGATTTTTCCAATTTCATGGGTTATCCAGTCCAAGCGTCACCTTCACCTCGTATTTCTACGAGA
>JAUPMG010285754.1:0-17966 GCA_031762675.1 Pachysandra terminalis | reverse complement strand
ACTTTTAGTGTAGCTTAATTAGATGCAGCATCTTTTTTTTACAGCTTACAGTACCAGACAGCGTGTAAGCTAACCCCCCTCGTGTAATGACTTCTAATGTGTAAACATTTGTTTTTGCATTTTTTGATGCATTTGGATGCATTTAGGCCTTAATTAGACATATTTAAAGATCGGGGCCAAAAATCCATCAAAAACCTAAGATTTCCCCAACTTTTCCCTCAATTTTCCCACTTTTCCCCCATGTTGCCAGAGCGGACTAGTGACATCGACACCGTAAACCTTGGTTCTAATAGCAAATGAATGTGTGGACTCTTTGACAAAAAAAGGTCAAAAAATTGGGTTGTATATAAGCTTGATATGGAGAAATCATATGATAATGTTAGTTGGGAGTTCTTGTTGCATATGTTGGGGAGTGGGTTTTGGGGTTAAATGGAAAACTTGGATAAAATCTTGTGTTACATCAGCTCAATTTTCGGTGTTGGTGAATAGTGTTACATGGGTTTCTTTAAGGATTCTAGGGGCCAACGCCAAGGTGATCCCCTATCCCCTTTCCTATTCTTGATTGTGGCAGAGGCTTTTAGTAGGTTGATGTATCAAGCTATGGATTTAGATTTACTGGAAGGGAGCTAAAGTAGGTGGTGGAGGGCCTGTGATCCCTTCTCATCTTCAGTTTGTTGATGATATAATCATTTTTTGTAAAGCCATCCAATCTCATTTGAGGTGTATCTTTCTTTGTTTTGAAGCAGTTTCAGGTTTGAAGATCAATCTAAATAAAAGTAAAATGTTTGTAGCTGGGGAGGATGAAGGTAACTTGCATCATTTGAGAAGTATATTAGGCTGTAAAGCGCGGGGAGCTTTCCTTCGTGGTATTTGGGTTTACCTTTGGGTGCTCTGTACAAGCAGAAATCTATTTGGAAGATGGTGGTGGAGAGGTCGGAAAAGAAGCTATCTATTTGGAAGTCAAAATATCTATCTAAAGGTGGTAAAATGACAATGATTCGGAGCTCACTGTCAAACTTACCTACTTATTTCTTATCTCTCTTCAAGATCCTAGTAGGTATTTCCAACAAGATAGAAAAATTGCAGAGAGAGTTTTTGTGGATTGGGAAAGGAGATACTCGTAAATATCATTTGGTGCGGTGGGATGAAGTTTGCAAACCCAAAGATCAAGGGTTGTCGGGGCTAAGGAGGATAGTGAGATTCAATGAAGCCTTGCTAGCAAAGTGGCTTTGGAGATTCGGTTCGGACAGCTCAAATCTTTGGAGGAAGGTTATCGCTGCAAAACATGGCTCTTGTGAAGGGGACTGAACTACCCCTGCTTCTCAAGGCGCTTATGGGGTAGGTTTATGGAAGGTGATTTCTGGTCTTTTCCCGGATTTTGCAAAAGGTATTCGGTTAGAGGTTGGTAATGGCAAAAGAACATTGTTCTGGCTAGATAATGGGTTGGGTCAGCCCCTTTACAGTATCAGTTTCCTGAACTGTTCAATATCTCTTTATTAAATGGAGGGAAGGTCAGCGGCATTATCACTAGAGATCCGGGAGGTGTGCCTTGCAATTTGAATTTCAGGCATGCTCTTTTTGATTGGGAAGTAGACTCGGTCTCACAGTTACTGCTATTGGTTCAGAATTATCAATTCGAGGTCGGCCAAGACATGAGGTTTTGGAGCAGTCACAGTTTTCTCGGTGAAGTTTTAGTACTTGTCGTCTTTCAAGAACCCATTGATCTGTTGTGTAGCTAGGCTGATTTGGCAGCCCTTTATCCCTTTGAAAGTTCAATTTTTCCTGTGGACTGCGGTTAGGGAATGGGTTCTTACAGTGGATCATTTGAAATCGTGAAGATGGTTGATTCCTAACAGGGGTGTCATCGTAAGATCATGGAAGAGTCTGTAGCTCACCTATTTTTACACTGTGAAGTGGCAAGAAGGCTATGGGGTAATATTTTGATTCGTTGGAGAGTTCAGTGGACTTGGCCGAAGGATCTGAGAATGCTTTTGGAACTGTGAGCTACGAAAAAATCAAAAAGGTAAAATCATTAAGGAATCTGATTTGGAATGTATACCCATCTGTCTGTTGTCGGTTAGAACGCAATCGCAAAAAAATTTTGAAGATATGGAGGTATCGGAGGCTAAGCTCAAAGAAGGGATTCTCTCAACCACTTTCTTTTGGCTTAGTTCATGTACATTGGGGGATTTTTGTTTTTGCTTACTTGTAAACTTTATTTGTTTTGATTAATACAAATATACTCTTGATTACTGATAGAAAAAATGCAATCGGACAGAAGTATCTTTTCCACCAATTCAATACTTTTATCAAGTTCAAAACGTCTTACGGCATGCTGTTCAATGATTATCTTTTCCCTTAGACGTTCCAGAGTAGAAAATTAAACTCCTCTGAATAAGAACTTACTATGTGTGTTGTAATCATCACACTGCCCTACCATAGTTTCATGCATAAAGGTACCAGAATGCTCATCATTAATATACAACTCCTTGAAGATATCACATGTAAGCTCATGCTGCCTGATCGGACAACTACAAGAGTCCGATCAGATTGGGTTTATTTGCGTGGAGGCTCACGTGGCATAAACGTGGAATTTTTTTTTGTGCACAAGTGCCACGTGTCAAAATATTAGGGTGCAAATAGAAAAAGTTTTCTATGTGCTATCCATAGGAAATTCCCCCTACATATAGTAATTATATATACAACAACAAGATACCTTATCCAAATAGTTGGGGGCCAGCAACATGAATCCTATTCCTCCATCTCAATCTGTCAAAAGCCATATCTTCAGTCAAATTATGAGTATCCAAATCCTTTTTGAGTGACTCCATCCAAGTTCTTTTTGGTCTTCCTCTCGCCCTCTTAGATCCTTCAATGAACACCCCCTTATACCTTCTCACAGCTGCCTCCTTAGGTCTTCGCTTTACACTCCAAATCTATCTTAACTAGTATTGTTAAAGATGGTCACCTAGGCTTTCTTCAGAGAGTGAAGCGATGTCGCCTAGTTAAAACTATTAAAAAAAAATTGTTTTGTTTTAAATTAGAATAACATTTATTTTACTAATATATTGCACGTAAGAATGCACATAATATATATATATATATATAATAGTTTATACACTCTTATCTATTTTGAACTTATCTATATACTTATCTAATTTATAATAAAATTAAAATTAGTAATTATACTTAAACCATTATCTACTTTTATTTTTAAATTATCTATTACTATGTGTGGTTTAATAATATATAATAATTTTATATATTATTATCTTTGTAAATACTAGGAAAATGTTTATAAGATAAGTTTAATATAAAAGAAAAGTTCAAATCTTAAGATAATACATAAGTTCTTAAAAGGGTATTTTAGTTACAAAAAAGGACTGAAAATCAATAATTTTTAACTAAAAAAAAAGGGATAAATAGACCATAAACTAATAATAAATATTCTAGTTTTGTGATGCTTTATATAACATCATTCACATATAGATTAATTCTAAATTTATAAAATCAATTAGAAACTATTACTATAAATAACACCAAAAGTTGCCTCTCTCATCTTTCTTCTGCTGTTATATTTTATTTTTTTGACATGAAACTATGGCCAAACTTGCCTATCCTCTTTTTTTTTATTTTGTTAAATCTATTTTTCTGTTTCTTTTTAATGTCATTTAGTTAAATGAATGCATCAAATCCGGTTTTCATAATCCTTTATGCTCAATTTTTGGTTGAATTTTATTTTATTCAAACCTTAGCAAATTTATTATGTAATTGCTCATCACGCTAGGTTGTGTAGGTATGAATCATGTTATGATAATTATTTTTCTTCCTTTTTTTTTGATGAATAATGAAGATAGTATAAATAAAAAGAGAAGGATGTACATAGTTATTAGGCCACAAAGCAGTGGACCAACAACCGTAAGAAAAACAGACAAATCAAAAAACACAAAAACCAATCCTCAATCGAGGAGAGACCTACACCTCCTCAACCAAGAGATCACACGGTACTACCCCTCTAAAGAAAGACTCGGAACCAGTCCCTTTTCTAGCCAAACGATCTGCTAACCCATTAGCACATCTGAGCACAGGAGCAAAGTCTAATTGTAACCCCTCTCCAAGAGATAGTGCAAGCAAGAAAGAATGGGATAGTCCCCACAAACTACAATTCCTCTCCCTCATCCAAGAAATGACAACCCCTGAATCCCCCTCCACCACCAAGTTCCGAAAACCCTGACTTCTAGCTTCCCTCAAACCCATAACCATGGCAAGTAACAGCCCACAGTGCATTACCCTCCCCGATTGGTCCAAAAAACCCATGTAAAATACTCCATGTGTGGTCCCTGAACAGCCCCCGATCCCAGAAGGACCCGGGTTCCCCAAACATGATCCATCAAAATTCAACTTTATCAAGCCCACTGTAGGAGGGAACCACCTCACCCTCACCTGGGTAAAAGAAGAACGAAGCAGCACCTCCAACCTCCAATCTCTGATCACCGAGGAAACTGATAATCCTCTAAATTCCTCCCTGGAAATCATCCAAGAAATAGCTGAAGTATAAGCACTCTCAACTATGGACTGAGTGATATGGCATCTGTCCTCGAAAATTCTAAATGGCCCAAAGAATTGCAAAGAAGAGAGCCCTGTAGAGCATCCTACCACACTTGCCCATCCAAGGAAATCTCCATTGTCCCAAAATAGTGGATATTATTTTATTTTTTTTAAATTAGTGGATATTATGCTTTTGTACATGCTATTTATTTTTTGATAGGTAAAATTATATATAGTGATGCAGAAAAATTACAAGTAAAAAGTATACACGTAAAGTTGTCCCCCACCCCTATGTACACAAAGTGTATACATGATAACCCCAAAATTAGATGAATCAAAAAACAGCAAGTATGTAACAAGCTTGGCTCAGGAGCCAATCCTAGAAAACCATCAAAAAGGATATACAATAACAGCCTCTACATAAAAGGATCCCAGCCTTGCCTAAAGGAAGCAAAAGAAATAGAGCAAAAATCCGGACACCTTCTGAACCAAAAATAAAGGAAGGATATCATCTGGTTAGAGATAGTAACCAGGTTCTTTTCCTTATCCTCAAAGATTCTTCTCTTTCTTTCCTTCCATAGCGACCAACACAAAGCAGCAGCCTGCAGGGAAAAGATATCATTCCTTGTTTTCCCCCTCCTCCATCCCCATGTGCGAATAAGGTCTTACCACTTTTCTAGCATCACCCATCTAAACCCGAAGAAACTCAATGCAGCATTCGAAAGATAACTTGGCAAGTCTATCACCTAGCTTAGCCTAGGCAATTTGGCAACATTGAACTTAACCTACTTTTCTTTATCCTATACTTTGTTCGGGCAACACAGATACTCTCGGATATGTTCATCCCTTACCTATATGTCTAGTCTTCTCGCACATCCATTTCAACATCCACATCTCAGAAACACTCATCCTATGCATGTTTTCCTTCTCTGTTGCACAACATTCTGATCCTTACATCATAGCAAGGCTAGTATGTGTCAAGAATCAAGATATAATAAACTCATGTCGTTCCTCTAAATTTCAATTGGGAAACATCAAATGTCTTATAATAAAATCATGTCATTCCTCTAAATCTCCCATGGGAAACATCAAATGTCTGCATTACTTCTTACTTGGCCTTTCATTGAGTACAACTGAACCAACACTTCATTTTTTTTAATGGTTAAGACTTCATTTGCAGCACTAGTATAAAATCAGCTTAGCAATCCAACTTTC
Source organism: Pachysandra terminalis (assembly GCA_031762675.1). Lineage (NCBI taxonomy): Eukaryota > Viridiplantae > Streptophyta > Magnoliopsida > Buxales > Buxaceae > Pachysandra > Pachysandra terminalis. The sequence goes on along the minus strand of JAUPMG010285754.1, from coordinate 12,203 downwards.
AGTCCTCGTGTCATGGTTTTACATAGCACTTCGCAACATTGACAGAATTTTTAAATAATTTGCTATACTGTATTTGATCAAAAACTTCCAACATATTATCATTTTCAAATTAAAAACTTGCGTACACAAAAACCTTAATACCAATCGAATTTTCACATTAACATAAACCAACAATAATGAAAACAACAATAACAGAGAAAAACAGAACAAGCAGCAATGCAATACAAAACGCTTCTTAACTCGAACCAACCAATAAGCGATTTGGGTCAGGATGGAACACAATACTCGTGACAACCCCTTTGTGACCTTTGAAGTAATGCGTACAGAAGCCTCCATCAACATCCCATACAAGGACTTTCTTGTCTGATCCGGCTGTAGCAAGCAATCCACCAGACTCATCACAAGCCATTCGCATGACAGGACCTTCATGTCCCTACACAAAAGTAATTAAAAAACAGTTCAATTAGCAACCCCTTACTAAAACTAAGCTTAAAAAAACTCTCTTGACATAACAAGAACGAAAGAGATAGAGAGCTAGGATTTTTTTTTTTTCTTTCGTTTTCTTCGTACCTTCCAAGAACGCACGCATTTGGATGAGGAGAGATCCCAAACCCTAATTTGTCTGCTATGGCTGGCAGAGAAAAGGAGTTTATCGTCAGGACTGAGAGCGAGAGCTGTAATGCGTTCGGTGTCTCCTTCGATTGTGAACTTTATCGAAGCGTTTGATGAGTCGACGATCTTTATCTTCTCAGCACAGGCACAGACTAGAAAAGAAGCGTCGGAGGAGACGGCGAAGGGACCTCCAGTATAGAATTGCTGCAGCGAAGGGAAGCAACGATAGCTCTTCTTTATGCTCACAGACGCCATTAGAATCTCTTTCTCTGCTTCTCGGTCTCTATATGCGTACTTGTGTTACAGATTTGAAAGGGAGGCTGGAAAGGATGAGTATTTCTCTGCACTTGAATTTTTTCTTTCAAAGAAGAGCTGGTGTAACCGTAACAATGAGGAGGGTATTGTTGTCAGAAAGCAGCACACGTAGAAAGAGTTTAATCGGCCTTAACGAGAATGGCTAACCAAGCCTAAAAATTGGCTCGCCATATGGAAACCCTAGGTTTCATTTTTTTTTCTTTTTCAACTTGTGCGGGCCGACCCAAGGCCTGTTCAGCCCTAAGTAACTTTTGGGTGGGCCGAACCGATGTTTTTAGGGTTTAGGCTAGGCTTGGCATCTTTTTTAAACCCACGCTATATTTTGGGTTGGGTTTGGGCCTCTCTTAGCCCAACCCGATATAACCTGGCTCTATCGCCTTTGTAACTTTGTTCTATTACTATTGGGGCACGTGCTTTGCACGTGTCCAATTAATAAAAGTTGTGCAATATCGAAAAAAAAAATTAATAATCCATGTGGCGATATGGAGAAGTAAAGTACATAAAACTTCTAGAGAACCAGAAGTATGATTAAGAAACACTCAAATGGTAATGGGGCCAGTAAGGGCAGGGTTGGGTCATATCTGAATCTGGTATTTAGCAAAAACAGCCCTTGCTTGTTACGGTAATTTGCATTTACATCACAAAGGCAAGAAGAGCACTTCAATCGATGAACCAATATATCTCTATTAGGCCAAAAAATGATATTTGACTAACTATATTTCATTCACATATGTGAGCTCTTAATGATTTGTGGTGTAGACCCATTCAAGACCATAAGTCTCTTAATTATGTCCTGTATTTAAATATTACCTTTTGATTATAGCTTTAAACTTTATTTTGTTGTATCATGATTGTTACTGGTCATCGGTATTTCTGGAACACGATGTATTTTGGTTTGGTTGTGGCTAAGCCTGATTGAATATGCCAGGCAGCCTACACACCCAAAGTGGGATCAAGATACGGTTTTGGTTTAGTTGTGCTTGGTTCTGGCTGAGCCAAGTTGAATTTGTTAGGCTGCCTACGTACCCGAAGTGGGATCAAGCCAACCGTAGTTCTTAGGAAAAAAATGTATGATTATATGATTTGGTTTTTGTTTGGTTTAGGTGTAACTGAGCCTGATTGAATTTGTCAGGCTGCCAATGTACTCAAAGTGGGATCAAGCCAGCCATAGTTCTCAATAGGAAATGGATGAAAAAGATCTTATCTGATAAGAGTACGATTTTAGGTCATCAAGACTATTGGATCTGATATTGGACCGTTGGATCTGATATATGGGTCATTTAGACCGTTGGATTTGATATCCGGGTCATTAAAACCGTTGGATCTGATATCCGGGTCATTTAGACTATTGGATCTGATATGTGGGTCATTTGGACAACTGGATTTGATATCTTGGTCGTTTAGACCATTGAATCGTATATCTGAGTGATTTAGATCGATGGATCTAATATTTGGATTATTTGGACCGTTGGATCTGATGTTTGGGTCATTTAGACCTGATATTCGGGTCATTTACACCTTGAGTCATGTAGATCGTTGGATCTGATATCCAGATCATTTGGATCATTGGATCGTATACAAGTTGTCATTTGTTTCAAGGATCGTGGAGCTAGACCAACAAAGTCAAGGACTTCTGGTCTAACCTGAATCATATTTTGCCACTAGGATTGAGGGCTAGACCAACAAAGTCAAGGACTTCTGGTCTAACCCGAATCATATTTGGCAACTAGGACCAAGTGTTAAACCAACAAAGTCAAAGACTTTTGGTCTAACTCGAATCATATTTGGCCACTAGAACCAGGGGCTAGACCAACAAAGTCAAGGACTTCTGGCCTAACCCGAATCATATTTGACCACTAGGACCGAGGGCCAGACCATCAAAGTCATAGACTTCTGGTCTAACCCGAATCATATTTGGCCACTAGGACCATATTTATTGGGTCAAGGACCCTATCGAATGAGAATATGGTAGTGATATGTGTGAGGAGCATGATATCAAAACCCTCCACCCTCTTCTTTCTTTCTTTTTTCTCTTGGAGTTTTGTGTTTGTACAGAACCATAAGAAGTGAGAACGGGAGAACCGGTTGGTTCTGTGATCATCAATTCGAACCAATCACTGAAGAATTGGTTAGAAACATGACACTCTTGCAAACAAAGAGCTTCAGATTGATAATTGCAACTCGGTTGCTGGTGTTAAGAGCTGCTCATACTTGGCGTAGATAAACCCCCTGTGCATTATAGATCGTCTAAAGGAAACAACTATGAACAGAAAGTTCTGAATGAAAAATATTGAGAGTTGGGTTGTCCCTTCCACATGAAGTTGTCTGCATATGCTTTAACCTTCAAAAAGAGGTCGATTTTAAGGAAGAAAAGTCGTGCGGGCTTTAAAGCGAGCTTGCCTCCATTTTCTTTATTGTATACAGGTTTACCAAGAGATGATTTTAGCTTGTAGTATGCTTAATGAGTTCCACCTTTTCAATCTCCATTTGAACAAACAATTAGAGAAGAAAAAACGGTTGTAACCTCTGCCTCGAGAATCACCGCCTATCCACCGCCATTCCAATAAGGATACTTTACAAAGTTGAATCACCGGGGGGAACTTGGAGACCAAAGCTTTTCGGCCATTAAAGTGGATCAAAGACCCATTTGTTTGGAGTACGAGACTCAACATTTTTGAAGTGTAACCACATGGATGTGAGAGAGAGATAGAGAGTTTAACTTCTTTTTTGGACAAGCATCAAATCTCCGATTTTCCTCTCTTTTTAAGGCTGTGTTTGGAACCTAGATTTCAGAAGAAAAGAAAAGAAAGTGCTAAAGAAAACACTTTCTTTTGTTTGGTTGACCACCCCACCAGCACCTTATATAATAGTCAAAGTGGTTTTAATAACCGCTTTGACACATGTCAATCAAAGAGAAATGCTCGAAAAGAAAATGAGTAAATAGTGGGTAGGTGGGTAATAGTCATGGTTTGGATTTGATTGTGTGGATATGCTAAACACAAGGATCATGTATTGCTATGACATGATTGGCTTATTAATTGCCATCAAGTCATTTGAAGCCATCGCCGTTGATCTCACGATTTGATGTGATTTTTTGGTCACCTTAACTGATCAAATGGTTGAGATTTAATATGGCGAATCGTACGGCTCTTATATTATGAAAATTCATGTTTCAACAATCTCGAACTCAAACAATCTAAAGAAACAGAGTCAACCAAAGAAATAAAACATCATCATTCAGCGGCAAGATAAAAATAAAATGGAGATTAAAGAAAATTACAAAAAAAATTATGAACAAATTAAGAAGCTCTATAGTCAGTATCAATGTAGAAAACTCCAAGGTAATCGGTTGGACCGAAGAAAATAGGTCATTCAAAAGCAGGGACATATCTCTGAACATAAAACCCACATACGTGGCGTTAAATGTAATGGACTTCCTGAGTCGGTCTTCTACATCTTTGTGCAATACAACTTCATGGAACACATAAGGTACTGTTTGACTAACAATTTATTTACTCTAACCATACGCTACATGTTGAGCTTAATAAGCGTGAATATCGATTGTTTAACATCCATGTCATTAACTATACTCAGTAGAAAGTACAAAGAGATTTTAAAACGGTAAACCAAAGGTAGAATTCTTACAGACGTAAGCCTGTTGTTCGAAGTGGAGCCTGCATTTCTTGAAATCGGATTTGTCTTCTTTCAACTTCTGAGTGGACTGAGCAATAGAAGTGGAGTCAGTTTGCCTCTGTGCAAAAATCAAAAGCGTCAAAGGATGCATGGAAAGCAATGAAGCCAGTTCTATAAATTATTATACAATTTACACTTGCAATTTAGTTGTATCAACGGGTGGAGCTGAGGCTTCAGAAATACATAAAGTTATGTTGCACTTGCACTGTAGAACATCTAGATCAAGGTGAGCCACTGCAGTTGGTTCGGTCTTTACATTAGCATGTAATGATTATGATCTGATTTGATCTAAAATTTAATGAAATCAAATTTGGATATACCGTGATATGGACTAAATCTAATCCATGGGCAGCCGTAAAGGAGAGTACATTTTATAAAGGAATTTTCTTAAGGACGCTAAACTACATCAAATAGAGTGGCTGGAAAGTTCTACATGACCCCATCGATTTTGCAATCTCATAAACAACATCAAGACAACCAGATATCATGCTTCTATCACATAAAGGCTGAGTCACCTGCATTATGCAGTAGATGTAACAAATCAAATAATATAGTGAAAAATGAATGCAATCATAATAAAGTCAGCATTGAAACGCATCTTATACCCAACTTCTTAGAAGGCTTGAACGAAAGGCGGTAAGAGTAAGGTTTGATGAATCGTCAATCACTTGGAACTAGTGAGTTAAAGGGATAGTTACCTTATTTACAAGATCATAAAATTCCTTCACTGACAACGGATAGGACCAATCTTGCTAAAAGCAATTGATCACAAGCAAGGATTGAGCTCAAACTATTGTTTTGGGGATCACGTCGAAAGTCTTGAAAGGTTGTGCATGTATCACCAGAAAACCTGGAAGTAAGAAACTTTGTGTCCTTAGAATATTATTCGCTCTCTCTCTCTCTCTCTCTCTCTCTCTCTCTCTCTTTCTCTATTTATTTCTCATTTTTTTTGGATAATCCTGAAAAGATATTGAGAATAAGACCATTAAAGAAGAGCAAGATCTTGGTTTTACTTTTCTAGGAAGAAATACATCTCAAAGAGCAAGCAGCACATGACTATCAACAACCAGCACAATGTGATAAGACTGCAAAAGAAAAGGAAATGCTTTAGACATCTTTAAGCTTTAATATACATTTAGCATACCAAGTGACCAAGTTGGTTCTAGTAAACACGTCAAGTTGTATAACAATTTATTTATTTATTTTTTAAATCTAATTTTTCCTTTTCTTCCGTTAATTTCATTCCCCTTAGCGTATTGGGAATCATGTGGATTAAGGTTTACTTATGGATTGGGATTGTTCCCAGGTGATCCTTAATTGGATTGGCGATTGTATCAGGATCGCCTGAGTCAAACAATGAGTTAAAAGAACAGAAATAAAAATGATAAATTAGTTGCATCAGCCGATTTGTTTTGATACGGTCAAGTTGGATTAGATGATCCGAATGAGTTTGATCAATATATGTATGATGTCTTGGACTGAATTGATCCAATGTTGTATTGGATGATGCAACTCGAGATCGTCCTATCCTTTACATGATGATTCAACCAATTTCCGTTGATAATGATTTCTAATGGAACAAAAATTTGAAGTATGCTCCACATTAATAGTGAAGTGAATATATGATCAAATGCTGGCAAGAGTGATGAAATGAAATGGATAAGTCATTACCCTCTCTGCAATGGTTCGTGGATGAGTGGTGCAGCCTCTCTTGGCTTTGATCTTACAAGGAACAGAGTGAGGGAACTACAGAAACTTTTCCATGGTGGCCATTTTCGCCGAAGTCTTTCGCAAATTGAAGTGGTGAGCCAAAGGAGGAGGGTGGTTTTCGCGATCTTCGCTTGGATTGAAAAAACAACATTACTGATTAGATTAGATAAACAAAAAAAGAAATGGGGTATGGAATTTTTTATTTGATCTGCAAATACTAACTGGGTTTCTGATGGGTTAAGCTAGGAAACATTTTCTCATCACTATCTTTGAATCTTTTTAAGCCATTGAAATTGTTAGAGAAAAGTGAAGTATCATCATCTCAACAACCAATTGTGAAAGCATGAATATAAGATCATGTTTTTCATTCATAATATGAAACGTTTGAACATGAAATGAAGAACATATGTATGATAACATATTTTCTTACCAATTTGATAAGCTTATAGCTTCAACCTTAAGACAATAAACGGATTCCAGAAACCGTAGCTTGCAAAAAGATAGTCTAACAAGTGGTGAAATTTTGTAAAGATGATCTGAGTTTCAATTAAACGAAGTAAAAGTTTGAAGAGTTTGTGGAATGATATTTATAGAATTCTCTATACTATATATTGTAAATGTACATGTACATGTTATAGTTACAAATGCTAATTTAAACCAGAAGTTCATAAACGCATATTGAAAATTAAAAGTATGGGCACACAAAGTTATTAACACTATAGAGTGGCTGCTCGTAACCTGCGTTAATAAAAAAGAAATGCATAATTTTAGATTTGAATGAGATGTTTAAATTAATTAGAAGTAATAGATGCAAATTGATGAGAATTTTATGTGGCACGAGTATGAGTAAAATACCTTCATGCGTTTTTTGGTTCTTGTTTTCTATTGAACATGTTCAACAGCTTTTACTATCAAAGCTTTGTTAGCATATTTTTGCACAACATTGACTTGGAACCGATATTTTTTATGGAGAGACTTTGTTATTTGCTCTTTCATGTGATCCAAGTTGCTCTAAAAATATTGAATTTTTAGTTATAATATTAGCAAATAAGGTGTACAAAATATGAGTTTTTTTAACAAACCTTTTATTCAGCTTGCATTAAATCATTTCCTTTGCATGAGAAGATACTTTCAGCAAAATCTCCAAAAATTGTTATTGGCATTGTAGCTCTTGAGTCAGTTACAGTAGCAAGAATTCGACACCTACAATATCACAGAAATACATGTAGTATTGAGTTACATGTGAGAGCAAAATATAATTTCAAAGTTTTTATGTTTTGTTTACCATGGTATTGCTATTATTGATTCTTTATTGCATTTTGTACATGCTATAGCTCTTGTACATCCACTACATGCTATTTAGCATAATTTTTATGATTCATCTATCTCAGTGATTGAACATTTTACCCAGCAAGCATTGTTCTCCTATAAGGTGTTGAAGATATAGATATTAGAGATTATATATAATAGTTGTTATATAGAAACAATTTGTTGGAACACTAACCAGCTTTTGATTATCTAATGTTCTTGAATAGTTGATTCAGATAATGTAGCAGTAGAAGTAGATGCGTTTCCAACATTTAAGTATGACTTGGTTTCAATAATGTTGACTAATATTTCCTTGTTTTCATTTGACCAGTAAAAATATAGTTATTTCAATTTATTCAGTTTCATATATTTGAAGGATGGGAAATAGAATGTGAAAAAATTATATCAATAAAATATCAGAAGTGCAAGTGAAGTAGCTAACCAAGTTTGTAGAGTCTTTGCTTCAATGATATCTGGATTGATGTTCATCTTTGTTCTACCAGTTGTTGATAGATATTCTCCTAATGAGATTTTAAAGTGTTTAACTCATAGTTATGTGGCAAGAATAATAGGTCTACAATCTATCAATGTCAGAAGTGTTTGATATTCATTTGTAGCAAATTTATCCCATGCTGACAGCTTTGTTGGCCTTAAACTAAGTTGAATTAAGATTGTTCGTTATTGGTCAATGCATATTATGAAAATGATAGGGAAAAATATGTATGATTATTATGAAACTAAATATGTACTTGTAGTCGAACACAATCATTTCTCGAAGTATTATCTTTGAATGATCTTATTTCCTTGTGAGGACTTTCTCTTCCATAATGATTTTCTCGAAGTATAGCACAAGTTTGTATGATAATGGTTTTTGTGAAAGTGGTTAATTTGATTTCAAGATTTATATAATCTTAGATTTGTAATAGACATGTGATGAATATTTAATGAAGAATAGATATAAAATACAGAATGAATCGAGATTAAGCAATAAAATATAATTATTGATGAGCAGATTATGTTATTTAAGCGCTAACTGATATTAGCCATTGCTAATAAATCATGGTATACCAAATTTTTCGTGTATACGTTGTCGTACATATCATCTGAATTTTGTTTTATCAGCATTTTGATGACTTTTGCAGACTTTGCTCTTGATAAGGTAACATATAATTATCCATGTGAGAAGACAGGTTGTGGAAGATATATACCAACAGTTTCCAACATTTGTCCTTGGGATTTCTTTATTGTCATTGCAAAGCAAAGTCGAATAGAAAATTGTTTTTTCCTAAATGTGAATGGAAACTTCTCATTTTGTACAGGTTGTAAAGGAATTCTTGGTAACAACACTCTTTTGTCCTTGTGATGGCCAACAAAAATCTTAGCATCAATTACATTTGATTGAAAACTTTTACATATCAATCTAGTGTCATTGCATAAGCCTGAAGATGGATCAATATTTCTCAACATTATGATTGGTCAATCCTTCTTTAATAGAAACTCATGTGGAGGAAGTCTATTTGAAGTCAATGAATTCAACAACTCAATTTCCTGATTTTGTTGTATTTCATCAATTACATGATCAAAGCTGAAATAAGTTATATCATCTCCAGGGAATTTCATAATCAATATATCATTGAGTTCAACTACGAAGTCATTCTTTGTTGTCAATATTGCTATATTCGTAATGTGCTCAATATTATATCCATTCTCTTAAAGATTTGGAAAAATTTCGTCACAAAGTTGAAATTTGGAACTGCTTTCATTTGTATATGGAATGGTCATAACTTCAGGAATCCATATTTCATCTTTATCTGTTTTGGATTCTGTTCAATTTCCAACTCGTAATAAATATTCACAAAAATGATGGATTTTGTCGAGCTTTCATATTTTCTGTATGTTTCAACTTTTCTACTTCTTGTCATATCTTTGATGTTACAAAGCTAGCGTTGATTGTTTCTTATTTTCCACCTCTTGTAACAATTGGAAGAACCTGTCGAAAATCACCTCCAATTACTATTACTTTTCCACCAAATAATGTTTTACAATCTGTTATATCTTGTAGCATTTTGTTAAGAGCCTCAATTTCATGCTTTTTAGCCATCAACGCTTCATCCCAAATAATAATGGTGGTCCTTCGTAATAGCTCAACTAGACTGCTTTGTTATCTAATGTTACAAGTCATGTAGTCTTCAATATTAATTGGTATTTTGAATCTTGAATGAGCAGTACGACCACCAGGTAAGATTGAGGCAACTACACCAAATGTTGCAATTGCACGGTAAGCTGATTCTACTTAAATCTTTCGACATCACATCTTTGAACTTTTCCCACAATAATCTAGGTTGTTGTGGTGCGCAATATACCAATAATGTAGCAAATAATCGTTGCAAAGTATGTACCATTTCGAATGATAAACCTTCATGTAGACATTCTTCTAAACTATTATCACATTCAAGCAAACCTAATACATGACTTGCGTCACAAAATGTTGAATGCTTAGTTCCATCAACTATTTTTAAGCTTTTATACAATGTTGCACTTCTGACATGATTTAATACCAATCGCAAGTAGTATGTTTATCTTTTAACTGGATTTGCTGCTACAATTCTTCCAATCGCATCTTTTTGCTTTATGTGGCTGCAAATTTTACTTGTATTCCAAACAAAATGTTTCGGGAATTCTTTGTAGAAATACTTTCGAGCATCTTCATCTATTTCATTCATACGAAACAATTCAGTTACCATTGATCTTGATGCACGCTCCTTTCCTATAATAGTAGTTAAGTCTTCATTTTCTCGGAAACCAACAGTTTGCATATTTTTAAGGTGAAGCTGCTAATTTGTTACAGATGGATACATTTCAATCAAACTGAATTTGTAAATTCTCAACATAGCTTCTTGAGGAGATATCCATCTGGCAGCTTGAAATTTTTTAATCTCATCCAGGTCTTCTGAGCTGTCACTATTACTGATGTAGAATGATACTTTATCATGCCCCTTGTAGACATATTTGACAACTTTAATTGTAGAACAGATCTCAACGTTCATATGACAATCATATTTTTCCCATAAGAATGGATTGTATGGTACAACCCAATAATTATCCAAGAAACTGTTATGCACCTTCATTTGTTGTCCTGTGTCTCTTCGTTTGTACAACGGATATGAATTCTTTGTCTGACTTGTAAATGCTTAAAAATCACATGGATGATGATTTTTGCATTTGTCATTGCGCATGCAACCATTCTTCAGGTTCAACTTACCACACGGTTCATGCATCATATGTTAAACAACCATTTTATATAGATATAAATTTGTTACTTGATCAGGTAGTTCAGCCCAAACGAATTTGTCATACATATTTGGACTTATTATTTGTGTTTTCGGTCTAAGATAATTAAGAAGTGAGCTTGTGGAAGTCTTCTTTTCGATGACATGAACATGTGCAGCAACACGACCAAATATATTTCTCTTGAATAAATTTACTTTCAATTCTTCCAACTTAGCTTTGAAAACTTTAGCCATTAAATCAGGTCGATTTTGGGCATCTTCATCTTTACGCAATTCTCTTTTTTATTTTCGGCAATCTCGGGTTGCAAGTCATTGTTAAGAATATATCAAGCTTACCAAACTTTTGAACTAATGCCATAGCATCAAGGTAACAACGATGCATATCTCTTGGACCCCCAATAAATGATTTTGACAGTACTATTCTTTTACCAATTTTTGAACCACGAGTCTCACCTATATTAATGCTGTCAATAATTCCTTGGTATAAATCGACCCAGATTTTGTTTTGGTCAGCTCGAATGTAATCCAATCAACAGCTTTCTGTCACGCCCCGAAACCCTAGGCGGGATGGCACGAATCACGAGACGCGACCTTCGGGATCTATTTCTAGAACGCGGATCAGCAAATCATAACCAAAAGTACGATGAAATAAAATCATATTTATTCATAACAGAGTGCAGAAGCAAACAAAATAAATAACATCACTATAAATGAATAACTAATGGGCACCCCAGCTAGGCCCTTATTATAACCATTATCCAAAAATTCAAATGAAAACAACTATTGGTCTGTAAACAAGAGCAAAGCAATGACTACATTTAATGACAGCAATGAACTGTAATTCAAGGAGCGCCGCCTCCACAATCACGAGCTCGGCCTGCAACATGAATAAGTTGCTGAGCATGGAAAGCTCAGTGATAGTACAAAACCATCTAACCACGGTAACTATTATAAATTTATTAAACCACAGCCGAGATAAACAAAAGAACGATATGTATGTTCAATTATGATATATGATGTATGAAAATGTCATTCAAATGCTCTAATGTATGCTCAAACAAGTGAATAATATGTTTAGATGAAAAATGCCTATGTTGTCTTGATTAGTTAAGTGTCCCCCATAAACTTCTTATGAAACCACAAAATTCGGAAACACATTCCAGGAGCAGCCGGATGCCCCTTTCCTCGTTTATAAAGAGAGCTACCCATGGTACGAAGATTACCAGTTACTGTATTAATGAGTATACAATACTCATGGTCCAGCCAAACCATATA
>JAUPMG010285743.1:0-17966 GCA_031762675.1 Pachysandra terminalis | reverse complement strand
ATGAAGAAATTAGACCCAAGGACAACCAGCGGTTATTTTATTGGCTATGCAGTAAACTCCAAAGGATTTAGGTTTTATTGTCCTTCTCATAGTCCTAGAGTTGTTGAGTCTATAAATGCAAAATTTCTAGAAGATTCTGAACCTAGTGGAAGTGCTTATCCTCAAAGGATTGAATTAGAGGAAGCACGAGAGTTGACTGCAACTCCTTTACCTCAAGGATGCTTGATTGTGTTTAAGGAAAATCAAATTGATTACCTTGAACCACAATCAATTACAGAACAGTCAACTCATGAGGAACAAGTTCAGATTGAACCCACTCAGACTCTGCCGAATGTGGAGGAAGTAGGATTAAGAAGATCCTCTAGAATAAGTAGACCTGCAATCCCTAGTGATTATGTTGTATACCTCCAAGAGTCCAATTATGATATTGGACCTAAAGATGATCCAAAAACGTTTTCACAAGCCATGAGTAGAGATCACTCCGCACTGTGGTTTAATGCCATGAAAGAAGAGATGGAATCCATGGCTAAAAATCAAGTCTGGAATCTCGTTGACTTACCAAAGGGAGCTGTAGCCGTAGGCTGCAAATGGGTTTACAAAACCAAAACAGATGCTTCCGGTAATGTTGAACGATATAAAGCTAGACTTGTGGCCAAGGGTTTCACTCAAAAGGAAGGCATTGATTATCATGAAACCTTCTCTTCAGTATCTAAGAAGGATTCATTTAGGATAATCATGGCATTAGTAGCTCACCTTGATCTAGAGCTACATCAAATGGATGTGAAAACAGCCTTTCTAAATGGCGATCTTGAAGAGGAGGTTTACATGAAACAACCTGAAGGTTTTGATGATAACAGTCAGAAAGCTTGCAAACTAAGTAAATCTATTTATGGACTAAAACAATCCTCCCGTCAATGGTATATCAAATTTCACAAGGTTATTACCTTATATGGTTTTATTGAGAATCTTGTTGATCAATGTATACACCTTAAGGTCAGTGGGAGTAAAGTTATATTTCTAGTCATGTATGTAGATGATATTTTGCTTGCAAGTAATGATTTAGGTTTGCTCCAGGAGACCAAAAGGTTCCTCTCTCAAAACTTTGAAATGAAGGATTTAGGTGAAGCCTCTTATGTCATTGGCATAGAAATTCACAGAGACAGAAAACAAAGAATATTGAAACTGTCTCAGAAGGCCTACATTGAAAAGGTTTTAGAGAGATTCAGACTAAAGAACTGTAACGGTTCTGTAGCACCTATCATTAAAAGGGATAGATTCAGTATTGATGAGTGTCCCCAGAATGCATTGGAACAAGAGCAAATGAAAGATATTCCATATTCATCTGTAGTAGGCAACCTATTGTATGCACAAGTCTGCACTGGGCCTGACATTGCAATGGCAGTTGGAATGCTGGGTCGATATCAAAGCAACCCAGGATTGGAACATTGGAAAGCTGCAAAGAAAGTCATGCGGTATTTGCAAGGAACCAAGGATTACAGTTTGACATACAGACACACTGACCATTTGGAGGTGGTTGGGTATTCAGATTCAGATTTTGCTGGATGTGCAGATAGCATAAAATCTACTTCAGGATATATTTTTCTTCTTGCTGGAGGAGCTATATCCTGGAGAAGTAGCAAGCAGACTATAGTTGCTACATCTACAATGGAGGCAGAATTTATTGCGTGCTATGAAGCCACTACACAGACACTTTGGTTGAAAACTTTTGTTGGTGGTCTCAAAATTGTCGATTCTATAGAGAGACCAATCAAGATCTTCTGCGATAATCGTGCTGCCACATTCTTCTCCAAGAACAATAAGAGTGGAAGCAAAAGTAAACATATCAACATTAAGTACCTTCATGTGAGAGATAATATCAAAAGATATGAAGTGTTTATTGAGCATATAAGTACTAAATTGATGATTGCAGATCCCATGACTAAAGGTTTACCGGTAAAGCTATTTAAAAGTCATGTGGAGCATATGGGATTAATTGATTCATTTTGTACTTAGACTTTATTTTAGTCTATAGACATCAAGTTATTGTAATAAAGTTTTGTGCACATTTATTACTTTATCCATGAGGATAAAATAAAGTTTGGACCCGAATAACTTATGGGAAGTTTATTCATAAAGTTTTGATTGCCCATATGGTACCCATTTAGGGGATATTATATATGTAATACATGGAAGGGATTATATAATGGTCTTACCGCCATGATTTATATGTAGTATTTCTTGTGTGAGTGGGAGGATTCCATGATTGTTTGGGATAGATAAAGTAAATGGTCATACTATAGAAAAGAACATAATAAGGAGTTTATGTGTCATAAGGGCCAAGTGAGAGAATGTGAGAAATTACATTAATATCCTCAATGTGAGAAATTACATTAAGGACTTTAATGAAAGAAATTACATAAGTGTCCCTGATGACACACATATTCTTTGACTTATTCCAACTACAGATCATGGGGATCAAATGCCTGATCTTCTCTCCTTGATGGAAGGAGAAAGATCAGCTAACAACGGTGAGAGGGTCCCTGATCTACCTATAAATATAGCCTGTATAATCCATCTACAACTACTGGGAGGCATAGATCAGAAGATCCTTCTCAGATAAAGATTATTTTGGATTGCTTGAGGCTGTTCATTTACTGTGCAGAGAATTTTCTAAGCTTGAGCAAAGATGGTCGGAGGTATTTATAATCTAAGTTTCCGCTGCTATCTATATTTAGCATTAGATCATTAAAGTATCTAACAACCTTGAGTTGCCTTTTTCAAGGTCACACCTTTCTCCCTGTCAATGTTTCTTCCTCAGTCGTGTGATCGAGAATGCGGGCATGCCAGAACCTTTATGGTCCGTGTGAAGAAAGGTTTCTTTCCATTATGCCTAACAGATAGGCCAATATTGAATAGAATCGGTCGATGAATTACCACATGCCGATTGATGATCAAACGATTGATCAAAGATTAGGAACACTCTTTGATTTGGATGGATCCTACAATTTCAAAAGTTTATGTAATGGACCCGGAACAACTGATTTTACACGATAATACCACTCAAAAGTTGTATCTAGACAAACTAACAAATACATAAACTCAATACGAGTTTTATAACCGAAAGGAAAAAACAAAAACAATTTAAATCCTTTGGGAATGATAGTGGGACACGAGGAAGTCGTGGGTGCACAACCAATAATGCAAGAGGATGACATGGCGGCGTATTGTATATCTCCCGGCTGGGCTTCTTTTCTCTCGGTCGAGAATTTCGTCAAAGGTAAACTCGATGAAGATAAACAGAAGTTGCAGCAGGATCTCTCTAAGACTTAGATAATTTTGACCGCTGGGGATCTTGGTGTCAAGTGTGTAGTTGATAGTGATTTTTGCGAGAGTTGTCTTCCTCCTTTTATATTGCAAGTTTTAAGAGAGCACTCCATGTTTCATAACTAATGGTCGAGAACATGGGTAGTTAGATTCTTCAAGACCATGATACTTGTCCCTCATTTCCCCCCACTTTCTTCTCTGAAATGTATCTGACTTTGACCTTACCACGTCATCGGGTTCTTGACCCGAACCGCATCTAACTCGGTTTCACGCTCATGACCACTTTTTTTATTAAACTTCCACGTCGCACGATCAGAATTTGGCAGTATATTTCCGCATAAACACTTCCTCCCTCTCTTGTCATTTCAAATACTTTTGAATTGACAAGAGAATCGATAATCCAGTTGTCATTCTTGGAACTCAACAACCATCATTATGGCGTCAGATCTCTTTTAAAGATTTCCGAAGCCTTAGTCAAGTCATTTTAACTCTTTTCTTCTTCTCGCTTCTTTGCTTCCTATTCTGAATCCTCCATTGCCATGTCTTCCAGCAGCTCCAATTAAGGATCTACCTCCAGGCGCTACATCTTCCATTACCAAACACACTATATCTCCTTACAAAAACTGCCTCGCTCTCGGCCTCTTTTTTATGCTTCTCCTAACCTGCTTTCTTCCCTTGAATCCCTTTTCCTCATTGCAAGGGCGAAAGCTTTCTTGCAGACGCTACTTTTCTTGATTGGAGTGCATGGAAAATCATATATCCATGAGGTCAATGGCCGAAAGCTAATGCATACTGGATCTCTTGAAATGACCATTTGTCCCCTGTATACGCTGACCAGTGGAAGCTAACAGGTATCTTTGAACTAATTCAGTATTCTAGCTTTGAATTTCCTATGAATCACTCCATGCTCGCCGCTTTGGTATGCTTCTGATCTTGATTGACCAACTCTTTTCATCTTCCTTGCAGATCGATGAGTCCTACTGTTCTAAATATTTGTGCTCTGACTGGTTTACCTCACGTCGAGGAGTCTGTTGATGGAAACCTCCCCTATTCAAACTTCTCTTTTGATTACTCCAATGCTCGTGTTGCGTATGATACTTTTATGTCCAAGGAAAGGAAAAAATTCCCCGCTTCTAGATACTCAAGAGCACTACTCGTTTTTGCTCATGTTTTTATGTCATAGCTTATGCGTGGCCTCGATTCAGCTTACTAAGGAATACAGCCATATTGCTATTGCTTTGGCCGATGGCCGTCATCTTGCCCTTTCTCCATTTATTCTGTCCCAGCTTTATTGCGGCCTCTTCAGTCTTTCTAGTCGTAATTTGTCTTTGGTTGGTGGCCCTTTGTGGCTTTTACAGTTCTGGCTTGGAAATACTTTCCTGGCTTCTTTTGTCAATCTGCCATGTACCTTAACCAAATTTGTTATTCCATTGCTAGCGATGGCTGAATTCCAAGATCCTTGATCAGTCTTTTGCAAATTGTTTTCAGTTCTTTTTCTCTCTTCCATCCAACCGATCCAACTTGCTTTTCCTCCCTTTTCTAGTAGAGTTTGGCCCTTTCGATTTCTTAAACCTTAGCTTATTCGAGGTGTCTGACAACCCAATGGCCATTGCACGTAAAGATTTGATCTAGGCTTCCTACTTGATATGTCGGGACCTACATTTTGGGTCTTCGGAAGAAGGTGCACCAGACTGAAATCAGAAATGTGGTGTAGAAGTGTACCTCCCCAATTTATTGTCTCATCAGTTTGGCCTAGCTCAGGTTGTTCTGACTCTAGCTTTGGGGGATCTCCTTGCTCGCATAGGGGAAGTCGTTCGCTTGCGAAACGCGTTTGGAGCTAAAGATCAAGAGATTGCGGGCTGTGGTTGCAGAGATTGATCGTGCTAATGGCCGATTGGAGAAAACCGACAATGAGCTGAGGAAGTTGCAAGAAGAGAGAGAATATTTAGTGATGGTGGCTTGGCTCAGAAGGAGATAATTGCTGACCATCCTAAAAAGATGGAGGCAATGAAGACGATAAAGAAGGAGAGTAAGTGATTGAGCAAGAAGCAACGCTCTGTGGAGATGGTCGAGTCTTTGACGACCAAGTTTGATTCTCTTAAGGACCCGTCTTTTTAAATAACTTTGATGGTTTGGTTGGCCATTGGACCATTTTTTGGACATGTTTATTATTTCTTTCCTTTAGGCCATTGGTCGTCCTGTTTTTTTGTTGGATTTAGGTGGCTGTTTGTTTGAACTGATGACGACAATTTATGGGCCAATGGTGGTCGTCTTTTGATCACTTCGTATCCTTGTGACTCCCATAGAGTTGGATAATACTTCTTTAAATATTTGCCATTAATAGTTTTCATCTCCCCTGAGTTTGATATTGATTGGATGGTGTAAGCTCCTCCTCGGAGGACCTTCTGCACTTGGTACGGGCCTTCCCAAGAGGGTGACCACTTTCTATACAGATGATTCTTTCAGCCGATGGATAGTATTGTTTTCCAAACGAGGTCCCCTTCCGCAAAGGATTTTCTTTTGACCCTCTTATTGTATGCTCTTGTCACTATTCTTCTAGTGGAGATATAATTTCTCAAATGCTCTGAGGCTGGATTCGTCTAGATCTTCAAGCTCTTTGATTCAGCTGTTTAGTTTAGTGAGGTTGTACAAATATAGTGACAAGTGCTTTTCAGATCGATCTTAGGCTGCGTTTAGCCTGGCTTATATAAGTGCTTATTTCAGCTTATAGTTTATTAAAACACTTTTTAAAATTAAAAATGTATTTGAGAATACCTAATGGATGAGTGCTTACCCATAAGCAGTGGAAGAAGGCTACCCATAAGGAGAAAATGCTGAGAGCAACTTTTCTTATCACTTGCAGGGAAGCTATTTCTAAACTTTAGTAATATTTTCATAATACCTATTTTACCCCTAAACTTTCATAAACACTTAAATAAATGTTATCTATAAACTTTAATAATATTTTCATAATACCTATTTTACCCCTAAACTTTAATAAGCACTTAAATAGATGTACTTACCAAACGCTATTTTCTTCAAATAAGCAGCTTATTGTTACTGTGAATAAGTGCTCCCAGAGTCACTTATCCAATGAGTGCCTATCCAAAAGCACAAGCCGAGCGAAATGCAGCCTTAGAAGGGGAATCATAGAGCTTGAGGATCTAGACGAATCCAGCCTAAATCAAAAATCCAAACCTGCAGATTCCTTTGCCTGGAAAAGCTTACTTCATTCAATCTCGATTCTTAAACTGGGCCTTCTTTGGATAATTGGAAATGGTTGTTCAATCAAGATCTAGGGAATAAAATCTGGGACCTCCCAATTCCACAAAAGGTCAAGACTCTTCATCTGGAATTCACTCTTGGTAAACCATACTGGAAGTTATTTAGATCATATCTGGAGTTCCCATGACTCTTCCTAACTAGTCTGGAGATTTTTCAGAAACACAAGAGCACCTCTTTTTTGAATGCTCTCACAACAGAGCAGTTTGGTTTGGTTCTTCTATGGCTCTTCAAACTTCAACATCTTCTCAGTCATCCTCAAAAGAATGGCTAGAGTTTCTTATCTCATTGTGAAAAAAAAAAATTTAAATGGCCACTCAAGCCTGAAACTGAGTTGCTGTCTCCTATGGGAAATTTGGAAGAATAGAAATTTTGTGGTCTTTGAATGCCAGTAGAAATCCCCCCACCAAATTATCTACAGTGCCAATGAGTTAGTTTCTGACCTCAAGTGTCCAAGCTTCTTATCTAAAAAGAAAAATTCTTTGATTCCTATGAATATTTCTTGGAAGTTTCCGCATAAAGGCCAACTTCGATGGAACTGTAAAAACTGATTGTCAAAAGGCGGCATATGGTGATCCAATCCGTGATTGCTCTGGCAGGTTTCACGCTAAAAATATATACATATATAATCATAAGTTACAAATGTTTCAGAGCATGCAATCTTAAGAGCTATTAAGGCAACAACATCAATATAATTTAGCACACACCAATACAAACATGAGAATATATAGATAAACAGGGAAAAAAAAACAAATGAAATCACATGATATAGAGCAACCTCCTGCAGCTTTGATCAAAAAATATACTCAGGCAGTTGGAGAGGAAAGCATGCGACTTCGACATCAAACGCCGAGCCTTTACGGTCTCTTAACCTAACAAAAAGAAATCAATTAATCAATTAAATAAATAACCAACAGCCACGAAATCACATTACTAAACAAAGGCATGATGTGCATCTAACTAGTTCTCTTAGATCAATTTAAGAATTTTCATTTTAGTGAAATGAGGTATCTCAGAGGTTATATTAGTGATAACTTTTATCTGTGATTCTAACTGGAATCCATATCAATCAATTATAATAGGTTTAAGCATAGTACCTTCCAGGGATGAATGTGAAAGCACCTTCAATTGAACCAGATGGTGATGACTGATATGAGCAACTTTCATAAACAAATTCTTTCCCATTTGGAAACAAAAGCGGATACTGCATCCTCGCCAAGAAAAAGAAAACATGAAGATATCAACCTATTATGAGAAGCAGAAACTTACACTGTATATATAATGTTTTACACTAACAATTTGAGAATAGCTTATTAATCTGTTTAGAGAGACAAAAATAAAAATAAAAAGGAGCTTGACATATAGATATATTTAGGAAACTGAAGTATTTGCCAACAGTACACCTTTCATATGAATCAGTGTCAAACTAATGGTTTCCTTAGTTTTCTTTTCTTACCTATGAATAACCATTTTGGATTTTGCTCTTGGTTTTTCACTTTTTCTAGTGTTCTTCTTTCTTTCTTTCTTTCTTTCTTTCTCTCTCTCTCTTTTTTTTTTAAATCTTTGTCAACATCTATCTGGGTTTAAACCCTAGAGGTACGTTCTTCAGGTTAGGGTCCATCCAAGTGTAGTACAGAAACGGGGACAATTCTCTCATTTCTTTCTACAAAATTACACCTTATTCATCAAAGAGAGAGAGAGAGAGAGAGAGAGAGAGAGAAGATAAAATTTATGTATGGATAAAAGTGACCGTTTCCCAAAGTACGCAACAAAATCCGGATCATCGTCCAATTGGTCCCAGTTCCCAAGAAAAGATACTTGATACATGACTATCCTATGTATCACATTATGGTTATAAGGCAATCAATTTTTAAGTAAGATCCACTTGGTGGGCACATAATCTGATAGGTCCATCAATGTGATTGTGAGACAAAATTACAGGACAGTAAAGGGAGAAAATGCACTTTTAAGTTCCTCATTCTCACCCAAGAATTACTTCTAATAAACCTTACAATGTCATAGACATGTTCAAGAAATTAATGCACAAACGAGAAATTTAGTAATAAATTCTAAGGAAAATCTTTTACCAAGAAAAAAGGATTCATAACAGCGAAGCATACCTTTCCTATCACGGCCTCTCCGTTGAAATCAGATACAACAACTTCATTAGCACGAATGATCCAATGCCGCCTATAAAGTTGGCAAGAACCAAAAGAAATTCCATTCACGACACATCCCTCAGGCTGGAGGCACATGCGGATGGAATAAGAAAACAAATATTTATCGGACTCATCTTGCAGGTCACTTAACTCAGGGACAAACACTGCAGAAGCTCGAACCTGAAAGAAATCATTATCTATCAATTAGCATATCATTAAAGGAAATAAAAGGACTGCCTTAAAATCTTCCCTAGAGAAATCATCCATAATATTTGGTGGTTCAAAGAGGCATGGTACACAAACTCCCATCATTCATTCATGGGAAATGCTTTTGCCACCTTACCACATTATATTATAATAATTGTGTAAGGGATGGACTCTGATAAAAGCATCCCATTGTTAGGGAACAGTTTCAGAACAAAAGAAAAGCCAAGTGAATACAAGAAGTTCATCAAGAGAGAAACATAAATAATCAAAACAAAAATTTTCACTCATAGAACAAGTACGATGATATTCTTTTCTCTTTTCCTCTCTCAGTAGAATATATATTATTATTATTATAGATCGCAAATGGGGCATGTCCCCTGTACACAAGATGCATATAGCACAATCAGACTAGATAACAGAAAGCCAGATAAGAGACAAATTGGCTGGTCATAAAAAAGACTTGCCTGCCAATCCTCACGAAGCACATAGAATTGCACCCCTCTAAATAGGATAGATACTGAAGACCAAATATAAAACTGGTAATCCATGACTCGTCTCAAGACCGTCTCCAACTCTCCTTATCTTTGGAAATATGTCGATTCCTTTGTTTCCAAATAGACTAACAGACAGCAAAAGGTGCAATTGCATAACAAATGAAAATGACTTTTCACCGTCTTGCACTTCCAACTAGTCAAGGCTTCCGCTATGGACTTTGCGTTACTTAATTGCATCCGTCGTCCAATGATGTGAGACCACACTCGGAAGGCAAACAGCCAAAGAAAGTGATCCAGCTCTTCCTTAGAATCAAATGGTTAAATATCAAAATCTTTTCAACTAGCCACGTCAAAGCTTCCGCTGTGACTTAGGCACTACTCATAGGGGAGCTGGAGATCTACAAATTAATCTGAATTAACCAGAAGGCAGTCACTTAGGAAGCAACTATGTTGTTAAAATCTTACAATTCAATTCAATTTGACCCTAGAGCGATTTAAATCAGTGAAAAAAATCGATTTATGTTTGAATCTTATATACATTGAATCTTATGATTTATGATTTAATCATACGATTCAACTCTACACCACTAAAAAAATATACAGCACTAAAAAAATATACGCTTCTTTTTATACTGAAAAATTTCTCTTTTTTTGGTTTGATCCATGTTTATATAAAATATAATATTCTAAAATAATTAAATATACATAAAGAAGTACTGTTTGCTTATTTTAAACAATAAAAAGCCTTTTTCCTAAGAGAAATCCCAAAAACTAAACCTCAAACCTCTTCCTTCTACTAAAACTACTATGAATCATACGATTTACGATTTAAAATTACGATTCGATTCTAAGTGGCTCGTAACGATTTTCGATTCGATTCACGATTTGACAACCTTGGGAAGCAAAGCTAAAAGAACAACCTCGCCAAGAAAGGACCCCTCTTACTCCAAATCCAACACCTTTGATCCTCCTCTGAATCAAGCCTATTGGCTGAATATTCAGCTCGAAAATGCTGCCATGGAATCCACCTCCCAATGAAAAAATTTTAAAAAAAAAACAACAATAACAACAATTCTGAATCTCAAATCCCATGATCTGGTATGTCTCTAGCCTCCACCACACTAATCTTAGCATTGGCTTGCTAGGCTACTTCAAAAATGTTTGGGAGAGCCCCCTTTAGATACTTAGCTCCACACCACCTGCCCTCACGGTAGCAAACTATATTGCCCTCACACATTTTGAAACAAACTCCTTGGACTAGATCATAGATACATGAAATGGATTTCAAAACGCAGCTACTACATGACCCATCAAGTCTAGAACTCTCCTATCCTTCCTGACTACTTCCATATTTAGCCTGAGTGATGCTTCTCCACAAGCTCACTCAATGTCATCATCAAATGCCTTACCAGAAACAAGAATCCTGTTCCTCCATCCCAATCTGTCAAAAACCATATTTTCAGTTAAAATTACAAGTATCCGAATCTTTTTTGATAAACTCCATCCAGGTTCTTTTTGGTCTTCCTCTCCATGTTGCGCCTCGAGTTCTACATTTATAATAGACGTGGTATGGGTTTCAAAGAACAACCATCATCTCTACAAGGAATACGAATATCAAGAACAAGCACAATTATACACACACACACACACATATATATCATATCTACAACAATTTTCTGAATCTACTTCAATAATGAACTTGGAATTTAAAACTACACTTTAA
Source organism: Pachysandra terminalis (assembly GCA_031762675.1). Classification (NCBI taxonomy): domain Eukaryota; kingdom Viridiplantae; phylum Streptophyta; class Magnoliopsida; order Buxales; family Buxaceae; genus Pachysandra; species Pachysandra terminalis. Next base: position 6,777 of record JAUPMG010285743.1, on the reverse strand, counting down.
GATAATTTATGCAAATCTTACTATCCCTGGATCTAAACCTTTAGTATTCAACTACCCAATCTATGCTACACTCTCTTGATCAAATCTTCTTTTAAATACCTAAAAAACATGGTAAAAGAATGGGGTGAGCTGGAAGCCCAATGAGTCGTACCCACAATGTCAAAGCATTTAAATAAAAACCACACTTTCCTTCTAGCTCAAAACACAAAGATAAATTTAAAGATAATACGGAATAAACTAATTCATAATTGAAAGACACATAGCAACAAGCCAAATATCAGGAGGTTATTTCTCATTCCACCACGGTCATATACTATCTTGATGCATGCTAGTCCACTCACATAGGTCAAATATCTCCATGCCATGAAAAATGCATGTATGAATGCACATACAACACAGACACCCACACACTCTCCCCCTCCTCTCCCCAATGAATGCCTAATAATGGGTATACGTACATAACCCCAAGTCAAATCTAGCCGGTTTTACAGCTACCCTGCCAACTTGAGTGAACCAACTCACAGCAAGGATCAGACTAGGACCCCACTTTATAGGCCTCAGCGGGGATCAGACTATCCAAACATTCCATCTGCGAACCATGGTTTTAAGAGCTCTGAACCAATGGTTCACAATTGCCCTACCTATATTTTTCACTTCCGGGATCCAACCCAAGGGGCCCACCTCTCAGCAAGTATGATGCCTTGTAGGTAGTCATGTATGTCTACACACTCCAGTAATGCATGAATGACATGAACATCATGATAACTGCACTCACACATTAGTGTCCAGAATCCATCATTGGAACTCACCAAGTGTCTGCATCCCCATGATAAACGAAGCACATAGCACTAAGTGCATAGATATAAATCATCTCACCATGACTTCACATTGTGGTATCCGGAACAGCCATCGGATCCACCAAGTATATCCAACACCCCAATACAATATGTCATATGCAAATACTCAATCTATGTCCATAACCATGTGTAACCTCACAATATGCATAACTATACATGTGTTCTAAACTATCAACATGCAATGCAATGAAATAAAGAGCTAATGATATGTTTTTTTTTTTTGATGAATAATGAAGATGGTATAAAAAGATGAAGGAATATACAGGGCAATAAGGCCACACAACAGTGGACAACCAGCCAAAAAACAACAAAATCACAAAAAAAAAACAATAACAAAAAACAAAGACAAAATAACTATATCGCCTCGTCCACGAACTCCAACGGCACAACCCACTAAAAAAGGAATTGGAAACAGATCCCTCTCTAGCCAAACGATCCGCCAACCCATTAGCACTTCTGAGAACATGTGATAACTCTAAATGTAAACCCTCCCCAAGAGAGAGTACTAACAGGAAAGAATGATATAGTCTCCATGAGTTACAACTTCTCTCCCTCATCCAATATATAACAATCGTTGAATCCCCCTCTACCACCACATTACGGAACCACCGACTCCAAGCTTCCCTCAATCCCATAACCAAAGCAAGTATCTCAGCCCCTCATAGCGTTACCTTCCCCAGTCGGCCCAAAGAACCCATGTAAAATATATCCATTATGGTCCCTAAACACTCGACCAACCCCAGAATGGCCCGGTTTCCCCATAGAAGATCCATCAAAATTTAGTTTAATCAAACCCGCCAAAGGAGGGATCCACCTTGCCCAAACCTGGGAATGTGAGGTAATCCCAAAAGCTAGGGTATCCCAAGGTATTCACTTCTCTCACATGCCATTCACATTCATAGGCATCACATATAAAGAGAATACCTCAAAATAGTTAATAAAAATTGAAATTAAAATAAATGAGCAAAAATTAGCACCATCGGTCCACCGACAATGTATCCATCGGTGGACCGATGGCCTCAATGAGGTGGCTTGGTCCAGCAACTGGCCTTCGGCGAAGAGTTCCGAATGTCTGTTTTTCTCAGATGGTCATCGGCAGACCAAGTTGGCGGATCGGCAATTTGCCAACGGCTCTCAAACGTTTCTAATTTTTGATACTTTCAATTTGAGTGAAAACCAAAACACAAGTGTTTGAGAAGATTTTTGGGACAAAACCCTACAAAAATAATCGAGAAAAACCATGTTTTTACAAACCAATACATCAAGCATCTCTAAGTTGAAATCATGATGATCAAGACTCACATCCTCCTAAGTTTCTTCAAGATATTATTGATGGCACCATAAAAATTCATTGAAAGCCTCAACTATCCACCTTAAATCATCATAAATCATGCTCATGTCATTATAAAAGGAAAAGTCCAACTGAACATCATCAAATCAAACTCTCTCATTGTATAACCTCCAATATAACAAAACACAAATCTAAATCTTCATAGTATGAAAGTAAACATTATATATCCTCAAAATCATGCTTTTGCAATATAAGAAAACCACTAAAAGATATGCAAATCAACTACTTCAAAAATCGTAGGAGTTCATAGCAGAAACCACAAGGATTATAACATTTTTACCTAAATACTTCCAAATTGAAAGTAAACTTACCTCTAGTTGCTGTAAAGCAATTGATCATTGGTTCAATCTTCCAATCCATCATCCTTTCTCTCTCCTCCATGGCTTGCACGAAAATCAATGTTCTAGGTTTCTCAAGTGTTTTCTATTTCCTACAACTCGTTACTTATAATAAAGTTGGACTCCTAGTATGACTAGGTCCATTCTAAGGGAGTTACGTGGGTTGGGCCTAGTTTCAGCCTATAACTCTATTTAACTAGAAAACTTAGCATTGTGTATAAATCTTTATGACTCTTATTAAATACATCCATCAATCAAAATCATCCATCCTCAATTAAGTGAACCTAATTGGGGTAACACCTCTAACGGGCTTGGCTTTCTAGAAATTCAACTGATTCTTAGTGGGTTACTATTGTTGTCATTATTATGAGTATACTAGGGTATTTCTATGTGTTCATTAACTTAAACCTAGTTTTTAGGTTGAAATTTACCATTATACCCCTATATAAATATAAGGATTTTCTAGGGTGCTACACTCCCCCTCTTAGATCCTTTAATGATTTCTCCCTCACAACTTCTCACAGCTGCTTCCCTAGGTCTTTACTTTACATGCCGAAACCATCTTACCGTACTTTCCTTTATCTTATCTCCTATTTGAGCCACACCCAAACACCCTCAAATATGTCCATTCCTCACCTTATCTTTCCTTGTCTTCCCACACGTCCATCTCAACATCCTCATCTCATCAACATTCATTCTATGCTTAAGTTGCTTCATCGTTGCCCAACAGTCTGATCTAGACATCAAGCAGGCCTAATGACTGTCCCGTAAAAAATTCCTTCTAGTTTGAGTGGAACATGTGGATCGCATAGCACTTTGGAAGCATTTCTCCACTTAAGTCATCTAGCTCTAATTTTTTAAGCAACATCCTCATCAATATTTCCCTCTTTATGGATAATTGATCCTAGATAACGAAATTGGTTGCTTTTAGGAATCTCTTGATTCACAATCCTTACTGTTGCTTCACATTTACTATTGTTTGTGCTAAAGTTACATTCCTTGTACTCGGTTTTAATTCGACTTATTTTAAAACTATTTGATTCCAAGGTCTCCACCAATAAGTTTATTGGTCCACGCAAACCACATCATCTAAAAAAAGAATACACCAAGGTACCTTTTCATGAATAGTAGTCAACTCATTCATAATTGATTGGACTCAAAGATTTTAAAACCTTTTGATTCCAAGGTCTCCCTCCATAACTCTTAATTTTTCATTTACTCCACAAGCTCTCACTTGTTCCTAAAATGCCAAAACCATTTCCTAAGCAATGCTTTATTAAAATAGCTAAAGGTCTGATGCCTAAGCAAATGTGTTGAGTAGTTTTCTAGCAAAAGGGGAGGAATTGGGTTTGATTCTGGGGTTCCCGATAGGTCCGGACAGTGTTTGTATCTCGTATTTGTCGTATGCAGATGACACATTTCTTTTTTTACAGGCGGATGAAATCCAAACTTATTGGATTAAGTCCATTGTTAGTTGTTTTGAGATGGTGTCGAGCCTTAAGGTTAATCTGGAGAAAAGTAGCTTCGCTGGGTTGAATTTGTCTCACGAGAGGGTGGAGTTGTTTGCAGCAGTCTTAGGGTGTCGGGTGGAGAGGTGGCCATTAACAAAACTTGGTCTCCTGCTAGGGGGGAATCCTAATTTTGGGAGCCGGTGGTGAATAAAGTGGATAAAAGGCTGGCATCTTGGAAAAAAGGTTACCTATCGCTTGGGAGTAGGATTACCTTAATTAAGGCAGCTCTGGAAACTGTACATGTTTACTATCTCTCTATGTTTAGAGCTCCTGCTAGGGTAGTGAAGTTGTTGGAAAAACTTCAGAGGGACTTTCTTTGGGAGGGAGGGAGTCAGAGAAAGTGTCATCTTGTCAGATTCGAGTCAATGTGTAGGTCGAGAGAGGAGGGTGGTCTTAATCTAGGGAATATCGCTTTGCATAACACGGCTCTTCTAGGCAAATGGTTGTGGAGATTCAGTAGGGAGAGAGATGCATTGTGGCGGAAATTCATTCATAGTAAATAAGGTGGACACTATAATGGTGTCAACTATATGTTCCAGCTCCAATATCTGGAGAGAGGTTTTCTCTTTACTTCCTTCTTGATTCATGCTCGGTTTTTGTATTGGTTATGGCCTTTAGGTTCGGTTTTGGCATGATTTGTGGTGGGGGGAGTCCATTCTTGTTGTTTGTTATCCTCACCTCTTTAGAGTGGTCTCCAGTAGGGATGCACTTGTGTCTGAGGTCCTTTCTTGGTTCTATTCTTATCTGGAATCTTGGGTTTCACCGTGACCTAAGACCTCCTAAGTTGCTTGAGGTTGGGTCCTTATTTGTAGATTTAGAGGGTGTCTTTATTGGTCCTCAGGTCAGAGATCGACGAATTTGGAGTTCTTGTAGTAGTGGTTCCTTTTCGGTCATCCAGCCGCATTCGCCTACTCAGTCTCCTTTTCCCTGTCGTTGAGTGTGGAGACCTTTCGTTCCTCCTAGGGTTAAGGCTTTTGTCTAGTCAGCTATTTTGTATAAGATCAATACTTGTGACCATCTGCAACGGAGGTGGCCATCTTGTGCGTTATCACCCCATATGTGTGTTATGTGCATAGAGGAAAGGGAATTAGTAGACCATCTGTTCGTTCATTGCTTGGTGACTTTGGAGGTATGGGTCCTGTTTACTCATAGTTTGGGACTTTGGTGGGTTATGCCAAGGGTGTTGGTGCTTTATTAGTGCAATGGCGGTTCCCGAGTTTGGGGATGAGGGGCAGGCTAATGTATCAGGGGGTGTGGCATGCGATTTTGTGGGCTTTGTGGAGTGAAAGGAACTCAAGAATCTTTGAAGACGGATAGACCGACAAGGTCGATTATTGATGCGATATTGTTATTAGTATGCTCTTGGATGGTGGTTCTTCCTACCTCCAGAGGGATTTCTATGTCGGACTTGTTGATGAGTTGGTCTGGGTTTGCTTCTACCTATCCTTTGGTTCAACCGGTAATGAGTCGGTGGATTTTCCCGCCGGCGGGGTTTTTGAAAGTTAATTTTGATGGGGCATCTTCAAGTAATCCAGGGGCCTCTAAGATAAGGGGGTTTCAGAGACCATGCTGGTCAGATTGTACATTTTTTCTCGGGCTCAGTAGGGGAGGGTGATTCCACGAGGGTGGAGCAGTTGGCTCTTCTCATGGGATACAGGGAAGCTGTCAGAGTAGGATTTTCTCAGGCGGTGTTTAAGGGTGATTCTGCATCAATGATCTCATGGATGTTCGGGCTGATTTTTAGCCCGTGAAGGTATATTCATATAGTCAGGTTGGCCAAATTTTGGGGCGAGAGGATTCATGCTTCGTTTGTTCATATCCCAAGATTTGGTAATGGGGTGCGGATCGGTTGGTTGCCAGGGTCAAAATGTTTGTGGGTATACCTACGACAGAGATGATTGGTGTTGGAGTGTGACTGGCTTTTGTCCTTGCTGGTTTTTCGCATGGTGGTCCGGGAGATATATTGTAGTACTATCTCTGATTTGATCCTTTTTTTGTTTTCCGGCTTGGTGCTCTTCTTGAGCGTTGGGTCTGCAGTTTCACTTTTGTATTTCTTTTGCCTTTTTGCATATATTTATATATTCTCTAACTATTATTCATCAAAAAAAGACGATTCATGATCAAAAGGACAAGATGGGTTTTCCCATGGACTTTGATCTGAAACAGTCTTATTCTATATTCTTGTGGTAGTTTTTCTCATATTGTATCCACCTTCCCCCAACCAAGGTTTAAAAATTCAATTTCCCCAACCATTTCACTAGGGAATCTTGGAAAAATTTGACTGACATAGGCAGAAAAATTTGACAATTTGGGATAATTATGGGAAAAAATTGGAATTTTGACTTGAAACATCTAGGAGGTCTAAACGAAAGTAGAAGGCACCTAAAAACTCAATATATGTGTATATATAACATGCATATATAGTCATTCACACATATGTAGGCAAGTACAGTTGTGTAAAATGGAGGGAAAATATAGAGAAATTACACCTGAATGATTAAATTCTAGTGGGAAATTTTATAAAGGTCTAAATAAGAGAATGACATGGAAAAAATCCAAAATACGACAAAATGGATATGTATTGCACATATTTAAACTAATATGGCTAAATACTATCAACATAGAACAAAAAGATTGTTGTGATAGCAAAACTTACTCTCCTCAATTAGAGAGAGAGTTTATATATTAACTAGAACTAGGGCTAAAACAGTACATACACA